>CAUZXS010002051.1:0-107500 GCA_963585895.1 Sepioteuthis lessoniana
AGTATATATATGCATATATATAAATGCACACACACACACACACACACACACACATATATATATATATATATATATATATATATATATATATATATATATATATATATATATATATATATATATATATATATATATATATATATATAATGGAAGTAAATAATGGAGAGTAATCTGACAAGATATAGAGTAAAAATTGATAACAAGGTAATCCAAGTAGAAGGAGAGATTTATTGAGAAGCAAAGTCGACACTTGAGTGTTTCGGTTCTAAAGAACCATCATGAAAAATTTTCCCTAGGTTTTTGTATTTTGTACTTTTAAACAGCCATCGTTGATTTAACATCACTAATATTATCCCTCACAGCCCTGATGATGGATCATTAGAACCGAAACGCTATAGTGTCGACTTTGCTTCTCAATAAATCTCTCCTTCTACTTGGATTATCTTGTTATCAATTTTTCTCTATTGTCGGATTACACGTCATTATTTACTTCTCTCTCTCTCTCTCTATATATATATATATATGTATGTATATAAATATATATAGATGTGTGTATGCTTGTATGTAAGTATATATATGTATATTTAATTATATATATATATATATATATATATAGATATAAATGCGCGCACGCACACACACACACACACACACACTCGTATCCTGATACGCACGCATGTATATAAAACTATCTTTTCAAGTCTGTATCATTTTCAGCTGTATCAGACTTCAAAAAGGAAACATGCATGTAATAACGTAGCCATCAAAAAACGCCGACGGCGAGGTCTGTGCTTAAGTAAGAAAGAAAGAAAGAAAGAAAGAAAGAAAAAAAAAAGCGCCTGAATGAATAAAATATCACGTCATCATGAAGAAAACATGAAGTGGCTGTACGACCAAGCGAATGAATGAAGAAGACTAAGAAAGAAAAAAGAAAAAAATGAAACGACCACAAAAACCGAATACGTGTTGATAGAGAATTTATTTCTGAATGGAACAACATCCAGACATGTAAGGAAAATCTATCCCGAAAACAGCTAAAGCATTGAGTAACTGAATGAATGATTTAATGAATGAGGAAATGAATGAATGAATGAATGAAAAGGAAAGACAAAATGGAAGAACGAATGTACTTGAAAGTAGAACCTTCAATTTAAACGGATGAAAAAGAATGACATCATCGTATTAAAGAAAAACGAAAGACTTTATATTCAAATTTGTTTTTTGGTGTCAGTTAATGGCAAATAATACGTTATGGCATATACGACCAACAGGGCATATAAGACCCCCGGTGCATATAAAACTCATGAGCCTCTATGAGCTAGAGGGCATGTGAAATTCACAGAGGTGGTGGTGTCCTCGTGGTGTAATGGTTAAACCAATGGACTACAGAATCGTAGTAAGCGAGTTCGAACTCCAGTCGCGCTATTACGTTCATTTTCGGACAAATACTCTTGGGAAATGTATGAACCCCCTTATCCTCCCTGCTATTGGTTAGATAGTAATACTACTGTTATTCTCGAAGGATAGCGTTGACATTAAATAAACTACAAAGTTTGATATGCCATTAAACAAAGAAGCGAAACGAAACGAAACCAAATTCACGGGCATTAGAAGCATATAAAAATCTCAACTATAGTTGAGGTCATATAAGGCCAACGAGGCGTATAAGACCATTAAAATGCACGGGCGTATGACCCACAGTGCATATGATATGCATGAGACATTTACAACGAGCCAGTCTGATTATAAAACAACGTGAATATACTAATATACAAGACCCATTAGACATATAAAGAACCACAACATGAAAAACATCGGCATATAAGACCTACGAGGCATATAAGAACGACAACATGAAATACATCGGCATATAAGACCTACGAGGCATATAAGAACCACAGTCTGAAATACACTGGCATAAAAGACCTACGGAGCATATAAGAACGATAACATGAAATACATCGGCATATAAGACCCACTAGGCATATAAGAACGACGACATGAAATACATCGGCATATAAGAAACACAAGGCACATGAAACTATGATCATTTTAAATACACTTGTATATAAGACCCATTAGTTATATAAGACATATGCTGCATATAAGACCCACTCGATATAAAAGGCCCCCGAGTATATGAAATAAACGAATATATATGCCCCATGGGGTGTATAAAACTCACGAAAATGTGCAATATAAATCCATATAAAACCTATCAGAGCATATAAGAACAAGGAAAATATGAATCTCAAAGATATACGTGGTGTATTCAATATGTTTCCAGACTTTTTTTTGTACAAGCATTTAAAATTGTCATAACCTCTTGAAAATTCAGTATGTTATTGCTATTCATCTTAAGAGTTGACTGACTAATTTCTATGATTTCAGGTTCAAATGAACAGTTACAGCAGCAATTGGAATACACACTACTAAAGCCTGATTGTTACAGCTGGTGATTTTCAAAAATGCAATCTGGATGTGAGGACTATTTAGAAGAACGATATGCAATAAAATCCTGTTTTAAATTTGGAAAAAATGCAACCACAGAAACGTATGGAATGCTTCAGACTGGTTTTGGAGCATCTTGCATGAATAGAGCATCAGTTTTTGAGTGGCATAAGAGATTAGAGGAAGGCGGGGAGTCTGTGAGGGATGATGAGAGGTGTGGGAGGAGTAAGGAAGTCAGAATACCAGAGTTGATTGGTCAAAGGTTTAGAGTTACTATGTTGAGGTTTTAAGGGATTTCAGGAAGAGATCCCGTCGGAAGAGGCCAGCACTCTTCAAATCGGGTCAGTGGCATTTCCAGCTGGACAATGCACCTGTCCACAACTCTATCCTTATCAGAGACTATTTGACCAAGATGGGCATCGAGACAGTTCCTCAGTCTCCCTATAGTCCAGACTTTGCTCCCTGTGACTTTTGGTTATTCCCTAAACTCAAGGAAAACCTTTAAGGCTGTCGTTATAAGAGAATTGAGGAGATGAAAGAGGCTGGGACAAAGGTCATTGACACGCTCACACAAGAGGACTTCTATTGGGCCTTTCAGAAGTTGTTAGAATGGTACAACAAATGCATTGCAGCCAGAGGAGATTACTTCGAAGGAGACTAGAGTTTCATGTTTCTACTATCAATAAAAGTGCCCGTATGAAAAAAATCTAGAAAATTATTTAATGATCCTCGTATAAGACTCAAAGGACATGAGACCCACGAGGGCCTATAAAATCCACGAGCATATGACACTGGCGGGCATATAAGACATACGGGCATATATATGTAGATGAACCTTCGACGCTACTAACATATGAACATTAGTAATAATGATGATGATGATCGTGATGAAGATTAAGCAGTTGTCCCTTAACTTTAGACCCGATCCCTGCTCAAGCCACGGACAGGCACTGAGTCGCAAAACATGTGCTACCGAGTCGCGAGGAATCGATATAATTCAGCTGTTTTTTTCCTCATTTTTTTTTATTAAGTCCGTTGATATAGATATTTGTCAGTATTCCCTCACTTGTCTCAGTTTTGATTACTTTTACTTTTCTTTGTTTAATGGCATATCAACCTTCATGGGTTATTCAACGCCAAAGACATCCTTGTAGAAGAATAGCAGTGATACAATTCAAACCTTAGCTAGTAATACAAGGGGATTTATGACTTATACAAGTGTATCAATCCAAAACCAAATTTTATAGAGTGACTGGAATTTAAGCACTCTTACTTCAGCACTTCAGCAATTACAGAATGCGAAAGCAAATTATGGAATAATTTTTAAAACGTTCTTTTTATCTTATTATTCCAATTTTTTTGAAAAAAAAATGCGATAAATTAAAATTTTCATTATTATCTCTTTTAATTATCCAAGCACTTTTTTCAAATGAAAATTCAGGACAATATCAGTGAGCAAAAAAAGAAGCTACAAAGAATCTATGATTTACTTAATGCTGAAATCAAGCCAAATTTTCTTTGTCTACTGTACTGAAAGCAGTTTTTTTTTTCTCAGAAAAAGATCTTTTTAAGGAAAAGGAGGTGTAAAAGGTTGAATAAAAAAAATGAAAACAAGGCTTATAACTGCTCTCGCGACGGCGATTAAGAAGGACCCCGCAACGTCAATAAGAAAGCATGCTAATGAATTTAAAGTCCACGAGAAAACTGTGAGGACAGCAATTAAACAAGATTTAAGCCCAGACCTTTACCCATTTGATTGCGCTACATGGGGCGTTTAAGAAAACAAAACAAATGCAAATTCCCGTCTAAATATCGGTTCGCTTAAGACTCTCATTGCGGAAGAATGGAATAAAATGCCCAAAGAATTTACTTTGTAGGCATGCAAATCGTTTTGAAGGCATGTTGATACAATAATTGAAAAAAAAATGTCACCCATATTGAGTATTGTTTATAGCTTAGTGTCTATCTTATTATTCTGGACGATGCTGATAGCATTTTATATAGCACTAATACCCATGAGAACGGTATGAATCCAATTATTCTCCCTCCAACTATGGGTAAATAGTAGGACAGACAAGGTTCTTCAGCCTTGGTGAGGCAACTAGTCTAGGAGAAGAAAAACTCTGAATTCAAACCTGTTAAATTCCGCTTAAAAAAATTGACCTTGTGTCATATCCTGCCCGAGCAGGATATGACACAAGCAGCTATAAATTGACTGGGGCGGTAGAATACAATGGTTGCATCTCTGCGGAGAGGTAAGACTTCCCTAGCCATTGTCCTGTGTCACGTGGTTTAAATAGGATCTTAGTATTTTGTTGTTTTTTTTTTTCAATTGAAATTAATCTTGTTTTATAATAGCGTCATTTATTATTACATTAGAATATTCCTTATTCTACACCCAGTCCACCATGATGACTCTTTCTGTTTTGATTCATACGGTTTTGATTAAAGCCATTTCTAAACTGGAGTTTCTTTTTAATTCTCGTATATACAAGAGAAATTCAAGTTTTGCAATGTCTTGGTTTAGTTAGGCTTTATGGCATATCGACCATTGTAGATGATTTAATGCTAAATCCTTTTTATACAAATATCAATTGCATGATTTCTAAACACGTTATAAAGATAACATTTTTAAACGAAGCCTGAACACGTTTTTATGGACACGGCTAAATGGTTATTCTTAATTTCAAACAGTTTACTTTAACATCAGTACAGTGTTTAGTTTACCCACTGTTAAACGATTAAACAGTTCTATTTCAAACAATTCAATTTAGCATATCAACAAAGTTGAATGGTTCCAAGTATTGCTATGTATCCCTTACAATTCAATTAAACATCAGTCATTTATCAACACATAGTTAAATGTTAAAACAGTTCTATTTCAAATAATTCAGTTTAGCATATCAACAAAGTTTAATGGTTCCAAGTATTGCTATGTATCCCTAACAATTCAATTAAACATCAGTCATTTATCAACATAGAGTTAAATGTAAAAACAGATCTATTTCAAACAATTCAGTTTAGCTTATGTACTATTTTTTTGTTTAAACACAGGTAAATGTAAAACAGAAACTTTCAAACAATTCATTTTTGCGTAAGTACACAGTTTAGTTCTGTTTGACACATAGATAGAACCCTATCAGGTGCTACCACTGGGGGCAATGGTAATAAAGGCTTAATTCGCATTCCCCCAAAGCTCCAGCTTTACGGAAGCCTCACCATCAGATTGTTTTGCGTCATATCCAGGAGATTCACTGGGGGAGTCTTACTCCTCTGCTTAGAAGCAGTAGGTGTATTTTATAACCCCAGTCAATTAGACCATAAGTCATTTGTTTACATACAGTTAAATGTAAAAAACAGTCATGTTTCAACAATTCACTGAAGCATAATTACACAACTTAAATGTCAAACAGTTCTATTTGACCCATAGATAGGACCCAATCAGGTGCTGTCACTTATCGCCAGAGTGAACCAGGGTGCGATGGCAATGAAGGAGTACTCTACATTCCCCAAAGCTCCTGCATTACTGGAACCTCATATAAGATTGTTTAGTGTCATATCCAGGTGTGACGACAAATTAGAATATTAAAGATCTGCGGACGACCAACCATTTAAAAGCGTACGAGAACTGGTGCATTTAAATATTGTGATCACCAAACGGGGAGTTTATTTTTCGCACGTGCGAAGACGGGGCAGCCGGGCATTTGATCCCTCGCAAAATAAGTTCCAGTTAAGATTCCCTTTTTGGGCCTAGGGAAACTGGCAGAATATGTTGGGGTTAATTTGGGGCTAGACTGACCGCCGCTGGCAAGTGGTTTCCAAATTTCATATTACACACACACCCACCAGGCCACTATCTCTTCCTACCCCTAGGATAATGGAAGATATGGGCTTCTAGATTTAGATATAATAATATTAATTATAGTCATCAACAATTCTAGTTTCTCGTATAATATTTTTAAAGGAAAGAATTGGAAAATTTAGGCGAGAATAACATGAGGCGAACGAAGCTGAAAACAAACATGAAATAGACAACTTGACAGGAAGACAATACAATGAATAAATTTCAACACGTGGGGACATTAAAATATGACAAGGTTTTTTATATACACGCGGACACACATATTCAACGTGTCTGCTATATTATCAGCGGATAATACATAAATATAAATGACTTTCTTCCTTTTTTTCTTTTCTTTCGTCTTTCTTTAAATTGAGAGGGAGAGAGAATATGTAATTGCAGTACTGAACTTTTTGACGGGTTCCTTCAGAGAGTATTTTCTCTTTTACGGGCTAGCGAGGTTTTATATATATAGCTTAGGCTTGAAGGCATATGTTCTTATTGTCCAAGATTCTTTCCGCTTTTCCACGGTAATTTCGGCGGCAGTTTCAATATATCTTATCATCTCAACTACCGTCCTGAAAATCTCGGTACTGGTTCTTCGCCCGGAGTTTGACACGAGATTCGTCCCATCTGTTCACGACGACATCTGTCTTTAAAACTGATTTTCCTTATCCCTATTTCCGTCGACGAAAAAGGGTGCTACTTTAGGATTCTGGCCAATCATTTAGCCTCTTTCTTCTTCCTTCCGCTGTCATGCGATTCTTTAGGACTACTATCTCTTTCACCCGGTCACAGAATGCAAACATCTGTTGTCTTTCATTCTGACCTGGATTTGTTACTCCGGCCGCGAGGAATTGACCTAGATTCCTATTCCTCTTTTAACGGTCAGACTTTGGCGGCCTGCTAATTCAAACACAGTGGGGTAGGGGATATTCCTTATTTCTCTCCTCTCAGTGGTAGACCACGTGACACAGGACAATGGCTAGGGAAGTCTTACCTCTCCGCAGAGATGCAACCATTGTATTCTACCGCCCCAGTCAATTTATAGCTGAGATATTTGAAGTTCATAGCAACCACAAAAAGATTTAATATCTGGGTTAAGTGAAGAGGTTAACCGAAGGTGCATATCAAACGATTGGTGATTTGACAGTTACAAATGCAGAGTATTCTAGGCCTACTTCATTTTGGAGGGCAACCGTTTACAGCTGTATTTAGCATTAAACATTCTCACTATTTACTAGTTGTGATTTGAGAGATCATCCAGATGGAAGCACATAATTTTGATAGAAATTGAGGATGTGGCAAGTGAGAAACTTGCGCTTTTAATCTTTTGAATTTGAAGATGAACGAGTTCCATCTGAAGTTGAAATGATCCTTCTTTACAGTTGATATCGAAAAGTAAAGAGAAAATTCTGAAAGTTGGATGAAGAACCACATGTTGGGGAGTTTTACCCCTCTACAGAGATGCTGTCGATGTATTCTACAGCCCCAGCCGACTGGGCCATACATGACATGCAATTGTATATAAATTATTAGTATTTGATGAATATTTTTAATATACAATTGTGCATAAATTTTGAGAATGTGAAAGAAAAACTTGATACCATATAATTTTTTATACGTCATTAAGTTAGGATAAGAATACCTGTTACCATAAAACATTTCTATAAATTATTTGTATTAGATATGAATACTTAAAACCATATAATTATGTATAAATCATTAGATAGGAGGTGCCCGTGGTGTAATGGTTATTGTCGTAGGAAACGGACACGGTGACACGAGTTCAAATCCTGGACGAGGCTGATTGCATTTCACCTAGCACTAATACCCTTGAATCCAATTATTCTCCCTCCAGCTATAGGTAAATAATTCTTCAGCCTTGGTGAGGCAACTAGTCTAGGAGAAGAAAAACTCTGAATTCAAGCCTGTGAAACTCCGCTTAAAAAATTAACCTTGTGTCATATCCTGCCCGAGCGGAGGGGTTGGTAAATATGATATGATAATTGTGATACAAAGCTATAACTATTTGTATAGGAATATTTACATAAAGCCATATGATTGCTTGCAAATTATTGGTATTAGATAGGAATACTTGAATACGTATAACAGTCTGCAAACAAATGATTATCATTAAATTGAAAGAGTTATTTAAAACTATATAATTAGGCATGATTTAAAAGGAATATTTGATACAATATAACTGTGCAAAGAGGGAATGGAGTAGCACCTTCCCTATACACCTCGGTGTAGTAGCTATTGAAAAGGGAGCCTTTGGGTCACCCATGACTAAGTTTGCCAACTTTACTGTGTTCTGTGGTGCAATGTTTGCTTTGGCTTGGTTTTATGGCATATCAACCATTTTTGCTTATTTAATGCGAAATTCTATTTTTACTTGCAGAGGGGTTGGGTAAATATGGATAAGAATACTTGATACTATGGAATATTTGCATGAATTATTAGTTTTACATAGGAACGTTAGATACCGTATTATTGTGCATAAATAATAATTTCTTAAAAGGAATAACTGAATCCATGTAATTGTGTATAAATTAGTACCATCAATTAGGAATACTTGATTCTATAAAATATTTCTATAAATTATTAGTTTCAGATAGTTAAATGGTTAAACAGTTGTGTTTGATCTATTGGGGGGAACCTAACAGGTACTACCACTCCGGGTTAGAGTCAACCTGGGAGTAATGGGTATGAAGGAGTACGCCATATACGCCACATTCTGGAATGAGAACGAGTATCAAGTCAACGGGGTTTATCCACAGTCCAAGGTATGGTTTCGTAATACTTGGTTAAATATTTCATGATCGTTACTATTTCTCTGCAACCAGAAAGCGAATAAACTCAACGAGGATAATAAGGCCGCTGATTTGTTTTAACAATCATGAAACTCTTTGTTTTTAAATTTTGTGTACTGTTCTTTTTCTTCCAAAGCATTTTCTTTCGAATAATCTTTAAAGAAGTCTATTTTACCCATAGATGGGACCCTTGCAATTACTTCCACTCTAGGTCAGAGCGGACCTGGAAGTAATCGTAATGAAGGGCTATTCAATATTCCCTAAAGCTCCAGGACTGAAACCTCGCTATCAGATGCAGTTTAGTTTACTCAGGAAATTATTTGCATTTGACTCTTAGATGAAACCCAATAGATACTATCATTCCATGTCAGAGTCGACCTGGAAGTAAAGGCAAGGAAGGGGTACTCCACATTCCTTAAAGCTCCAGAACTAGAGTCTCACCATCAAATGCAGTTTTGTGTCATATCAATGACATTTGTTCCATTTGATCCCTAGATCGGACCCTAACAAATAGTATCAGTCTCGGTCAGAGTCGACATGGGAGTAATGACAATGAACGGGTACTACACATTTACCAGATCTCCAGAATTGAACTCTCACCATCAAATCAATTTTAATGTTATATAAAGAAACTCCCTTTTTGGATAGATCAGCTAGGTCTAATCTCTCTGCACCCACCAACAGTCTTATAGTAAAATTTGACGATTTAGAGAACATTAAAAATATAAGACAATGAAGTTTATTTTAAAGGTATATCAAACTTCGTGGGTTATTTAATGCTTAAGCTATCCTTGTGGGGGTGTCCTCGTGTAATGGTTAAAGCGATGGACTGCGGAATCGTAGTGAGCGAGTTCGTTCACTTTCAGGCAAATACCCTTGGGAAAGGTATGAACCCCCTTATCCTCCCAGCTATGGGTTAAATAGTACTACTACTGTTCTTCTAGGAGAATAGATTTGGCATTAAATAACCTACAAAGGTTGATATGTCATTAAAAAACAAAAACAAAAAAAACAAACCTATCCTTGTAGAAGAACAGGGGTGGTACTAATTAACCCTTAGCTTGCAGTGTCAGGGGGTACATACCTTTCCCAAGGGTATTTGTCCGAAAGTGAACGTAATAGTGCGACTGGAATACGAAATCGCTTACTACGATTCCGCAGTCCATCGCTTCAACTATTACACCACGAGGACACCCCCACAAGGATAGCTTAAGCATTAAATAACCCACGAAGTTTGATATGCCTTTAAAATAAACTTCATTGTCTTATAATTTTAATGTCCTCTAAATCGTCAAATCTTACGATAAGCCTGTAGGTGGGTCATAGAATACTCTGACTGTATCCCCTGCAGAGGAATTAGACCTCACTGATCCATCCAAAAAGGGGGTTCCTGGATATAACATTAAAATTGATTTGATGGTGAAAGTTCAATTCTGGAGATCTTGTAAATGTGTAGTACCCCTTTGTTGTCATTACTCCCATGTCGACTCTGACCTAGACTGATAGTATTTGTTAGGGTCCGATCTAGGGATCAAATGGAATTAATGTCATAGATATGACACTAAACTGCATTTGATAGTGAGAGTTCAATTCTGGAGATCTGGCAAATGTGTATTACCTTAATATTGTCGTTACTCCTATGTCGACTCTGACCTAGACTGATAGTATTTGTTAGGGTCCGATCTAGGGATCAAATGGAATTAATGTCATAGATATGACACTAAACTGCATTTGATGGTGAGAGTTCAATTCTGGAGATCTGGCAAATGTGTATTACCTCTATATTGTCGTTACTCCCATGTCGACTCTGACCTAGACTGATAGTATTTGTTAGGGTCCGATCTAGGGATCAAATGGAATTAATGTCATAGATATGACACTAAACTGCATTTGATGGTGAGAGTTCAATTCTGGAGATCTGGCAAATGTGTATTACCCCTTTATTGTCGTTACTCCCATGTCGACTCTGACCTAGACTGATAGTATTTGTTAGGGTCCGATCTAGGGATCAAATGGAATTAATGTCATAGATATGACACTAAACTGCATTTGATGGTGAGAGTTCAATTCTGGAGATCTGGCAAATGTGTATTACCCCTTTATTGTCGTTACTCCCATGTCGACTCTGACCTAGACTGATAGTATTTGTTAGGGTCCGATCTAGGGATCAAATGGAACTAATGTCATAGATATTACACTAAACTGCATTTGATGGTGAGAGTTCAATTCTGGTGATCTGGCAAATGTGTAGTACCCCTTCATTGTGTAGTACCCCTTTAGACTCGTCTGAAAGTGAGTGTAACCGAGTGACTAGTGATTGTACGGTTTAGCACAGTGACTTCTGCATTTGAACAAAAACTCTCGTAGATGAGTTACTGATTACCATAGTAAGTTTTTTTTAAAAAAAAGAACCCTTCCATTCATTATTGATTTCTTTATTGGCAAAATACGTTTTCATTCATTGGCACCTCATGTGGTATCACCGTGAGTTAGATTCTTTCTGAGGACAGTCCTGGTAGTGTAATGGCTAAATTTCCTGGACTGCGGCCCCTAAATAACAGTGTTCGAACTCCTGTCGTGCTATTATATTTGCTTTCACTAAATACCCTTGGAAACGGTAATAACTCTCTTATCTCGCCATTGCTATGGGTTAAATAGTATCATTACTGTTCTCATACAAGGATGGCCTTAAGTAACCCCTGAGGGTTGGCATGCCATGTAAGAAAGAAACCAAAGGAACCAAACCGATTTTCCCAGGATGCTCCATAATTCTGGCCTTGTACCAATCTTAGAAAATGTTGATAAATGAAAAATACAGCGAGGTGTATTCGAAACGACGCATATTCATGCACACACACACACACACACACACACACACATATATATATATATATATATAGAGAGAGAGAGAGTGTGTGTGTGTATGTGTCTACCTAGTTTTGTACATGTGCAGGTATAGACACTATCTAGCCATATATCAAACCATGTCTGTCTGTCTGTCTGTCTGTCTGTATCTATCTATCTATCTATCTACCTTAGTCTGTTCATTATCTATCTATCTATCTTTCATTTCGTATCTCTTTGTTGTTCTTACATACTCAGTCATGCCGAACGGCAACCCTGGCCGTGCAAGATGTTGGCATTTTCTCAATGGAAGGAATGCTCACACACATGGAATTCATTTCCTAAATACAAAATATCAGGAGTCACTCACGCATCTCTCAATTTCCCGCCTTTTCCATCTTCATTCAATCCATTGCTCACTCTTTTTCTTTTTCTTGTTGTTGTTGTTCTTCTTCTTCGTTCGTTCATTCGTTTGTTTGTTCTTTTATCTTATTCACTTCATTTTTCTTAAAACAAAAACGCTAAAAGAAGAAAATGACGAAAACGATATTAGAAGAAGATGAAGAAGAAGAGAAAAAAGAGAAAGGAAAAAAGAATGTAAAGAGGAAAAATGATAGAAAGAAAGAGTGAAGAAAGAAAAGATAAAAGAGACCGACGTCGACGACGACGATCACGAAGAAGAAGAAGAAGAAGAAGAAGAAGAAGAAGAAGAAGAAGAAGAAGAAGAAGAGCAACAACAATAACAATGAAAAGTAAAAGGAAACAGTCAGAAAGAAAGGAATGGAAAATATAGTTTTTTTGTAGTTTTCTCTGGAGCGCTTTCATTCTTTCTTCCTTTCTTTCTTTGTCGTGAGACTAATGGCATATCAACCTTTGTAGGTTATTTAATGCTAAATCCATTTTTATACAAATAAACAGTTCTATTTCAAACAATTCAGTCTAGCATAAATACTGTTTAGCAGTCAAAAACATTTCTATTTCAAGCTATTCAGTTGAGTCAAAAAATTTTATTTAAAACTATTTAGTTTAATATAATTTCAGTTTTTGTTTACACGCTGTTAAATGTCAAAACAGTTCTATTTCAAACAATTCAGTTTAGCGTAAGTACAGTTTTATTGTCAAAAACAGTTCTATATTAAGCAATTCAGTTTAGCATAAGTAGGCAGTTCAAATGTCAAAACACTTTTATTTCAAACAATTCAATTTAGCATTAGTACGCAGTTTCAATGTTAAAACTTCTATTTCGAGCAATTCAGCATAGCATATGTATGCAGTTTAGATGTTTTTAAAGTTGGCGACCAAAGTCGAGGGTGACCCGAAGGCTCCCTTTTCGATAGCTACTACACCAAGGTGTAGGGGGGGCGCTACTCCTTCCCTGGATTGCTCCACTTTACCCTTGATCCGCACCTTATAATGCTGAGTGTTATGCAAGGCGGCATCAAGTACCATTTTTTGAGTCTTTGGTATGACTCGACCTGGGATTGAACCCTGGTCTCCCGGGCCATTGGCGAACACTCTACCCACTAGGCCAATGTCCGGTCCAAGTTTAGATGTTAGAACAGGTATATTTCGAGCAATTCAGTTTAGCATTAATACACAGTTTAGAACTATTTGATCTATAGATTGGACCTTATCAGGTACAACCACTCCGGCCCAGAGTGAACCTGGGAACGATGGCAATGAAGGGGTACTCCGTATTCCCTAAAGCTCCAGCATCACTGGAACCTCACCATCTGATATTTAGTGTCATATCCAGGACACTTGTTAGGGGTGGGGCTCTTACCTCTCTGCAGAGGTGCAGTCGGTGTATTCAACAGCCCCAGCTATCTGACTAATACTCCTTTTTGCTTCAATTTTGCTTTCGTTCTTTCTTCCGTATTTTTTCTGTTATCCTTTTTATATTACTCTTTGCGAGTTTTTCACTGGAGTCTGAGTGTCCGCAAGTCTCCTTAGGTCCCCGGGACACTTCTCAGTATTCTGGCCGATCTCAAGAATGCTGTGGTTTAGATGGTCTCCGCTCGTCCTCCAACTTCCAAGTCCTCCAGACCCTTTAATAATTTCTTCGATTTCTAGTGGTTCAAATCCCCTTTGAAATCTTTTGGGGACCGCTCCAAGTGCACAAATTACAATTGGTATCCTAATCACTTTCATGCTCCATAGCTTTTTTTCGTTCGCTGGCAAGGTCTTAGTACTTGTCTCGCTTTTCGTTTACTTTGATTTTTACTCTGTAGTTTGCAAGAATGGCAAAGTCCACTAGTATTCGACAGGTTCTTTTTTCTGATCTTTTTGTTTTGTTTTGTTAATTAACACAAGGTCTAGTTTTTAGGCTGGGATAAAGTGTTTAAAACCCCAGAGAATTTTGTGTGTCTTATTCTCCAGAACAGATTCTGGTTTGTGCATATACCATTTGGTAGAATCTATTATTATTATTTACTCCTTTAGAGTTTTTCCACATCAGTATTAGTAGGTGGTTTTTCACTGGAGTCTCCAGGACTCGTCTCAGGATTCTGGCCGTTCTTAGCAATGCTGTCGTTTGGATAGTCTCTACCCGTCTGCCAACTTCCAAGTCCTCCAGTCCCTTTATTAATCTTTTAGTTATTGTGCCTATTACAATTGGCACAATCGTTACATTCATGTTCCTCAGCCTTTTCAATTCTCTAACAAGGTCGAGGTGCTTATCCTTCTTTTCACTTTCCTTCAGTTGTATTCTGTGGTCAACTGGGACAGCAAAATCGACAATTTTGTAAATTCTCTTTTTTTTTTGTTGATTATTATAAGGTCTGGTCTTCTGGCTGAGATTAGGTGATCCGTGTTATAATAAAGTCCCATAGGAGTTTATGTGTGTCATTTTCTAGGACAGGTGCTGGGTTGTGCATATACCATTTGTTGGCATTGTCAAATTTAAATTTCTTGCACGTTTCCCTGTGGATCACCTTGCCGACCCAATCGTGTCTAGTCTTATATTCCTTCTGTGCTAATTTGCTGCATTCGTTTATTATGTGATGGATCGTTTCTTCTCTGTCACCGCATAGTCTACCTTATTATTATTATTATTAATAATAATAATAATAATAATAATAATAATAATAATATTTCGTTACTTGCGAGTTTTTCACGCCAGTGTTTGCTGGAGGCAATTCACTTTGACTGGAGTCGATGTGACAGGAAGTCTCCAAAGATCTCCTCTACTCTTCTGATTATTCCAGCCGATTTCAACAATGCTGTGGTCTAGATGGTTTCGAGTCTTCCTCTGATATCTAATTCTTACAGTCTCTTTCATAGGGCTTTCGAGGCCGTTCCAAGTGCACTAACTACTATCGGTATCACCGTCAACTTCCCCGTTCCACCGTTTTTTTTTCTGTTTTTTTTTTTTTTTTAATTTTAACTCTAGCTCTTGTCGAGATTAAGTGGCTTGTTTGTATTTCAAAATCCCAGAGAATCTTATGCTTCTCATTCTTTAAAACAGATTCTAGTTTGTGTATGTACTATTTGGTTTTATAGCCAAATTTTAATCTCTTGCACAATTCTCAGTGGATCATCTTTGCTACCCAGTCGGGCCTAATCTTCTGTGGTAATTAGTTACGTTCACTGATTATACGATTAAGCATTTTATCAGTCCCCTCATGACCTACACATAATCTATTTTAGTTTCAATATAATTTATCCTTATGGCATTGTTTTAAGCTGCTATTAGAAGAGATTCTGTTTCTCTCTTGAGGTTTTTCTTTCAAAACCATACCCAAGTTTCTCGTGTGCAACATCGCTGGTTTGTTTCTTGAAATATCCATACAGTTGTTTTTTTTCCCAATTTTGTTTTCTGATTTTTGTTGTTTTTCTATTTGTCCTTATATTACCATTCCTGTAACAAAATGCTGTGAATAGTCTTTCTTTGTTTTGTTTTTTTATATATATTCATCAATTCCTTGTATTGATGCATCGACGTAATCCTCAAATTTGGTGGCTCGTATTCTTCCTTCTTTTCTTGAAATGTATAATGTCAATGTAATTTCTTGTGTGCAAGGTTCTGTGCATCATCATCATCATCATTCTCCTTGTCTTTTGCTCCGTCTGGGTTCCTCGCTGGTCTATTTTAAGAAATGTCTTGAGTATATTATAAGGGGTGCTGCCCAGGAGTTTATTTCTTTGATGAGATTTCTGCTGCAAAGAAAGAAAGAAAGAAAGAAAGAAGGAAGGAAGGAAAGAAAGGTAAAAGGAGAAAGAAACAGAACGACAAAAGACTTAAGTAAACACATGAGATAGATAGATAGATAGATAGATAGATAGATAGATAGATAGAGAGAGAGAGAGAGAGAGAGAGAGAGAGAGAGAGAGAGAATGATCAAAGTTAATTATATGGATAGGAAAAGAGTAAGATAGATAGATAATTTCCGACTGAGATAGATAGATATGAACATAAATAGATAGATAGATAGATAATTTCAGACTGAGATAGATAGATAGATAGATAGATAGATGATTTCAGACTGAGATAGATAGATAGATAGATAGATAGATAGATAGATAGATAGATAGATAGATAATTTCAGACTGAGATAGATATGAACATAGATAGATAGATAGATAGATAATTTCAGACTCAGATAGATAGATAGATAGATAGATAGATAGATAGATAGATAGATAGATAGATAGATTTCAGACTGAGACAGATAGATAGATAGGTAGATAAATAGATAGATAAATATTAACAGACTGAAATATGAACAGAAAGATAGATAGATAGATAGATAGATAGATAGATAGATGGAAATTAACTAACTGAGATAGATAGATAGATAGATAGATAGATAGATGGAAATTAACTAACTGAGATAGATAGATAGATAGATAGATAGATAGATAGATAGATGGAAATTAACTAACTGAGATAGATAGATAGATAGATAGATAGATAGATAGATGGAAATTAACTGAGATAGATAGATAGATAGATAGATAGATAGATAGATGGAAATTAACTAACTGAGATAGATAGATAGATAGATAGATAGATAGATAGATAGATAGATAGATAGATGGAAATTAACTAACTGAGATAGATAGATAGATAGATAGATAGATAGATAGATAGATAGATGGAAATTAACTAACTGAGATAGATAGATAGATAGATAGATACCGCGCTTGAGAGGAAATCAGCCAGAATAGATGATTAGCATTTTCACGTGTTAATCAAACGGAATGTTGTTTATTCTCAAAGCGTCAAGTGGAAAACAATGAAGTTCCTTGCTATTCCAACCTGCAATTATTTTCTACAAACTATTCACCCCTACTGCGCACGCCTGATGGCATGAGGGCGGAGACTTTGCTCGTCTAGTAAAAACACTAAATATTTTCTTCGGGACTGCTAAGGTGTGGAACCGGAAATTACATCTTAAAAAAACGCGCCACAGTGAATCTAAGAGCCTACAAAAGCGTCAGAATGAATATGTGAACCAGTTGTAAATCAAAGGAACAAATTTATTTGTTGATTGATTTTAACGGTATGTTAACTCTTTCAGGGTTATTTTATGCCTTGATATTAGGAAATCGAGTTCATTGTATATTGTATATCACATATTTCTGTAATTGTTTTAGAGAATTTTTTTTTGTTTCCAGTTACGTGATATGAAGGGATACTTCGCATTACCGAAAGCTCCAGTATTACTGGAGCCTCACCATCAATTTGTTTAATGTCATCCAAGACAGCCGACTGGGAAAGCCCGGAGTAGTAGTGCCTGTTAAGTTCCAATTTATGGGTCATATAGATCTTGAAAAATTATAACATTAGATAGGAATACTTGAGACCGTATCACTGTGTAGAAGATATGATTGTTAATAGATAACCATGATGATTAGTTTTTGAAACGATATAGTGTTGTGTGAGCCTTACCCATCTTACCATAATGGACTCTTCTCACCGTTATTTGTAGTGATATATTTTGCTGCCAGAGAGGCAGATCAATACCGGCGTTATCTGAACAGTACGAGACTTCTTACCTTTTCTATGTAACTCTATCTTTCTTGTGTAATATAATCTGTTATCTAATATCTGTGTTTGCGTTTTCATTAGTGACCCTTTCCAGGGCCACAACATATAGTTACACGAGGAAAAGACTGATTGGCATTGAATAATCCAACAAGGGTTAATATTCCGTAAAGACAAGCAAGCCAGCAACCACCTACGCACACATGTACGTACACATTGATGTGTACTATAAAAATATATTGACGTTCACACAACTTACTTACACTTATACATATATATATATATATATAGGGTCTCTCGAAATAGATGCAACTCATTAATATGATAAAGATTTGTTACTGAGACAAACGCAATGGCAGTCATTTGGAACACAACCAGTGAAAAATGCATCCTTTCAGCTAGAGATATCAAATCAGGACATATTTTTAAAAAATCATTATTTTTTTTTTCCAGGACATGCAACTTTTTTTAGTTTCTTGTCTCAGTAATAAATCATTATCATATTAATGGGTTGCATCTGTGTAACATATTGACCTTCGACCCAGCCGTCAATCGAAAAACAGGTGCACCCGATCGAAGATATCACCTTGACATGTAGACGGGTTGAATTCGGTGCGACGCCCACAAGAAGCACGTGGGTGTCAAACAATTATATAACCCGGTGCCACAGACAGTTCGAGTCAGTTTGTTGGAGTTCCAGTTGCTGTTCGAAGCAGTGAGAACCAGCTCCCAGAAGAGGGCTTGAGCCCTCAGGACCCCCGTTTGAGCAGCCCAGCAGAATGAGAAAGAAGTGCTGCTATAGTCAGAGGAACTTGGGGTCAATATGTTGCAGTTTGTTCAGTCTCCAACCCACCTCTCACGCACAATCCTTTCGCAACCCTTTCGCATAAAGTGTGAGAGGTATATTTTTCTAAAGAAGTGTGTTCGTTCGTCATTATTGTTGATTATGTTTCCGCATATATATGTATACGTATAGTTGTATCACGGCTATACAACATCTATTTTGAGACGGTTTTTAATGATTTTGTCTCCAAATAAGTAGTGAGGCAAAATATTTTTCTTCTCTTGTACAGACCATTGTGATCAATAATTAATAGTTGTTATAGTATACTATTTTCAAATCTGAAACAAAAAAGAACACAACATTATTATTTGTAGGGTTATTAGCATGGGTCCTCTATTTATTGAGACACCCTATATTTACATTTTTTGTCGACGATTTCTAAATAGATTTTTTTTCATACAATCGAATACGAATAATGTTTGAACATGTCTGCTTGGTTTATTGATATGACCCTAACAGATACTACGAATCCGTAGCAGAGTGGGCTTAGAAGTAATGGTAATGAACGACTCCAGAAATGGATCCTCCCCATTAGTTGCATTTACGTCTGATTTTGCAATACTTTTGGGGGGTGGATGGGTATCATCCTTCTGTATTGGATACAGACAGTGTACTCTAAACCCTGACGACAGAGAATTGGAGGGACTGGAGATCAGAGCAAGGACAGTGGCTATACAGACCACAGCATTATTAAAATCAACTAAAATACTCAAAAGAGTTGTGGATACCTAAAGAGGCTTGCTGTAACTCAGACTCCAATGAAAAATCGTCCGTAAAAACTGTTGTAAAATAATCGTATTAAGTGGAAGCAATATATATACACACACACACACACACACATATATATATATACATATATATATGGTAACCCCTAGCGATTGGATAACGCGAGAACTGGATATATTTCCTTCTCGGATGCAAATAAGAAATTTGATGCAATGTCATGTCTAAATCCGACGTCTGTAATTTCTCAAGATGTCAAAACAATTTTTTTTCATAAAAAAAAACAAATAGAAAAAAATAAACTACGTAAATTTGTAAATAAATGAATAAATGAATAAACAAATAAATAAACGAAGAACAAGAATCAATGTTTTTTGCCTTAAGTGGAAATCAAGAAATTGGAACGGTCCCAGCTGCATCATTTGGGAGATTTCTAAAATCAGATCAACATTTGATCCACACTTTTTTTGGCGTTTAAGATTGATTCGCTTGGTTATATCAATTCTTATCACGTTAAGAAATGGTTCTCATTGTGTTTATAACCCCCCCCCCGCCCACGGGAGCTCAAACACCCATATACACATACATGCATACACTCACAAACATATATCTATATACGTGTGTGTGTGTGTGTGTGTGAGTGAGTGAGTGAGAGAGAGTGTAATCGGGTAGGTGAGAAACTGTCAATCACCAAGCGTCGTTAGCTCCGTGTCTCCGCCCTCCTAACTTAAATCTACATATGCTCAATGATGTATATTGAACAATATTAATAAATATAGCTAACAATATATATATATATATATATATATATATATACGTTAAATTGATAAACTGAAGAAAGATGTATACTTAGTGCGGATGAAAATTTATTATATCTGCCAACACGTGTTTCGACTTACAAAGTATTCCCCCCCCCACACACACATACACATATATATATATTCAGATAGATAGATAGATAGATAGATAGATTGAGACTCGAATGAATATCCATTGATTTATATAGAGATATAAATTTTATAGGCAACAATATATATATATATATATATATATATATATATATACATATTGTTGCCAATAATATGTATATCATTGTCTGTGGATATTCATTCGAATATCTATCTATCTATCTATCTATCTATCTATCTATGCCTTGCAGTTCGTATCTATTTCAGTCTGTTAATATCTATGTATCGATCGATCGATCTTTGTTCACATCTATTTATCATTCTATCTATTAAGTGGAACATTATACAACCAAATTGGTTCATATCAGAAATATTATCAACAGCTTCTAAAACATGGAAACGTGGTCGCTGGTTCGATCTCCAGTGGTGGAGATTACGGTATACACTGCTGATGAGACCTAATAAAGTTGAAACAGCTGTCCAGTGTCCCCGTATATCGTGCGTTGGTGTTCTGCGGATTTTCTGGTCTTGGTAATTCAATTCACAATATTAATTCCTCTACTTAAAAAAATATGTACATAGTACTTTTGGCGTTGTTTTGTCCTGCTCTTAGAAAAGATTCAGTCTCTCTAAAAAGGTTTCCCTTTCATAGCAATGTCCACGTCTTCTCGCGTGAGATTTCGCTGGTTTGTCGTTTGAAACGTCCCTACAATTGCTCTTCTTCCTATTTATGTTGTCTTGTTTTTCTGTTGATCCTTTTGTTGGTGTTGTTTCTGGTGGTTGTAATTAGTTTTCCTTTCTGTTTTTATGCATTCTTCGAGTCGTCTTGTCGATGTAACAATACTAACTTCAATGCTAGCTAGTTCTCTTCAGTCTTTTGTTGGCACATATGAAGTGAAAGTAAGTTGGCGACCACAGTTGAGGGTGACCTGAAGGCTCCCTTTTCAATAGCTACTACACCGAGGTGTAAGAGAAGGCACTTCTCCATTCCCTGGATTGCTCCACTTTACCCTTGATCCTTACCTTATACTGCTGAGTGTTAAGCAAGGGGGCATCAAGTGTCATTTTTTAAGTCTTTGACATTTCTATCAGTATATAACATTTCTGGGATGTAAAGCCCTTTTCATCGTCATGAGTTTTCTTATTCTCTGGTTTCTTGTTTAAGTTTTTTCCCCTCATCCACTTTAAGAATGTTCCCGATTATAATAATCGGGAACATTATAATTATTATTATTATTATTTACTCCTTTGAAGTTTTTCACATCAGTGTTAGCTGGTGGTTTTTCATTGGAGTTTGAGTGACAGCAAGTCTCCCCAAGTCTCCAGGACTCGTCTCAAGATTCTGGCCGTTCTTAGCAATGCTGTTGTTTGGATAGTCTCTAACCGTCCGCCAACGTCTAAGTCATTCAGGCCTTTTAATAATCCTTTAGTTATTGTGCCAAAAGCACCAATCACAATTGGCACAATCGTTACTTTCATGTTACTTCCAATTCTCGAGCAAGGTCGAGGTACTTATCCTTCTTTTCACTTTCCTTCAGATTTATTCTGTGGTCCACCGGGATAGCAAAATCGAAATTTTTGCAAATTCTCTCTTTTTTTGTTGTTGATTATTATATGATCTGGTCTTCTGGCCAGGATTAGGTGATCCGTTTGTATTTTAAAGTCATTTTCTAGGACGGGTGCTGGGTTGTGCATATACCATTTGTTCGTATGGTCGAAGTGAAATTTCCTGCACATTTCCCAGTGGATCACCTTGCCGACCCAGTCGTGTCTCGCCTTATACTCATTCTGAGCTAATTTGCTGCATTCACTTATTATGTGATTGATCGTTTGGTCTCTGTCACCGCATAGCCTACATTTACTGTTTTGTTGCGTCTTATCTATTCTCTCTTTGATATGATTCGTTGTGTCTTATCTATTATCACTTTCAGCGTTAGCTGATGACTTTTCACTGGAGTTTGAGTGTCAGCAACGCGCCTCAAGTCTCCAGGACTTTTCTCCGTATTCTGGCTGATCTTAATAATGCTGTAGTTTGGATACTCTCCACTCGTTCTCTTATTTCCAAGTCCTCCTGTCCCTTTATCAATCTCTAGGTGACTATACCGAATGCACCAATTACAATTGGTATCGCCGTCACTCTCATGTTTTAGAATTTTTCATTTATTATAATTATCATTATCATTTATTTATTTACTCATTAGAGTTTTTCACATCAGCGTTAGCTGATAGTCTTTCACTGGAGATTGATTGACACCAAGTCTCCACAAGTTTCCAGGACTCTTCTCAGTAATCTGGCCGTTTTCAGTAATGCTGTAGTTTGGATGGTCTCCATTCGTCCTCCAACTTCCAAGTCCTCCAGTCCCTTTAATACTCCTTTAGTTACAATGCCATGTCCAGGTTTCGTCGTGTGATATGTTGTTTATTAGTTGTTTAAAACGCCCATAGAGTTGTTTTCCTTCCCATATTTGTTTTCTAGTTATTGTCATTCTGTTAGCTATTGTGCTGTCAGTATTGTTTGTGATGGCCGTAATCAGTCCTCGTACGTGTTTTTCTATGTAGTCTTCGTGTCGTTGTATAGATGTGTCAACGCTGTCTTCGATGCTGGCAAGTCCTCTTCCCCACTCTTTTCTTGGTACATATAGTCTGTCAATGCCGTCTCAGGGATGTAATGCCTTGTGCATGGTCATTAGTTTTCTAGTTCTTTGGTCCAGTTGTCAAAGTTCATCTCTGGTCCACTTGAGAAATGGTCCCGAGTATTATTATTATTATTATTATTATTATTATTATTCTATAGTTGGAAATATTGCGATTTTTCTTTGCATTTTCCTTCATGGAGCACGGTAAGGATTTTACTGATTGAAAACGCTTTTAACGTTGAGTTTCAATATATATATATATATATATATATGTGTGTGTGTGTGTGTGTGTGTAAATCTATTCGCTTAAACCCATCATGCACACCCGAAAATCCAATCCTGCAAACCTACACCCATATGAGTATAAGTATGCGCGTGGATGATAGAGGGGGTATGTCTTTTTTCCTGTATTTTGGTGTCTGTCAGCAAGATGTCAAGACGTGATGTGAGCTAGGCTGTTATTATTTTGTATTTTCGCTATATCCATCCGAAAACTTGATTCTTTCATGGTCTCTATTTTCTCGCCTTTCCTACTTCCTGGTGTAAGTTTGGCTGTCAAATCTCTAACAATTTTCATTACATTGCGCAACTATCACATTCAAATTTCGCCCCTTCTAGCCCTTGTTTTTTAAAAGAAATTATTAGGGAAGGATTTCAAAAATACTTTTTCTTTCTCAAAGCACCAGAACTTGGTTCGTTTTTTATATTTGTGATACCCTCTTTATTATTTTCAAGAATTGACTTTTTTACTTTATTCTTTCTTTCAGCTCTTTTCCTTTCTCCTCTAATTTTTCCTATTTTAGTTCTATCCCTTATCTCTTTTTTTCTTTTTTTCTTTTTTCTTTCTTTCTTTCTTTCTTTCTTTCTTTCTTTCTTTCTATGAGAACTTCTTTCTTTTTTCAACGCTCGCTCTCAATAACTTTTCATATGATTTTCTCTCTTTCTTTCTTTCTTTCTTTCTTTCTTTCAATAACTTTTCATATGATTTTCATTCTTTCTTTCTTTCTTTCTTTCTTTCAATAACTTTTCATAAGATTTTCTTTCTTTCTTTCTTTCTTTCTTTCTTTCTATGACAACTTTTTTCTTTCTTTTTTCAACACTCGCTCTCAATAACTTTTCATATGATTTTCTCTCTTTCTTTCTTTCTTTCTTTCTTTCTTTCAATAACTTTTCATATGATTTTCATTCTTTCTTTCTTTCTTTCTTTCTTTCAATAACTTTTCATAAGATTTTCTTTCTTTCTTTCTTTCTTTCTTTCTTTCTTTCTATGACAACTTTTTTCTTTCTTTTTTCAACACTCGCTCTCAATAACTTTTCAATGATTTTCTTTCTTTCTTTCTTTCTTTCTTTTTTTCTTTCAATAACTTTTCTTTCTTTCTTTCTTTCTTTCTTTCTTTCTTTCTTTCTTTCTTTCTTTCAATAACTTTTCATATAATTTTCTTTCTTTCTTTCTTTCTTTCTTTCTTTCTTTCTTTCAATAACTTTTTATATGATTTTCTTTCTTTCTTTCTTTCTTTCAATAACTTTTCATATGATTTTCTTTCTTTCTTTCTTTCTTTCTTTCTTTCTTTCTTTCTTTCTTTCACATTATCTTTAGATACCTTTTCATACGATTTTCTCTTTTTTCTTTCCCATTGTATTTCTTCTTCTTCTTCTTCTTCTTCTTCTTCTTCTTCTTCTTCTTCTTCTTCTCATTTTATTTATTTGCTTGCATATTTATTTATCGACCGTATCATGTTTTCCTCGCGCTGTCATTTCGAGTAGCCGTGGTTTTCAAAAGGGCAAAAAGGTTAGGTTCCCACCCGGACAGCCAACCTTATCCCACCCTGAACATGTTTTCTCCTTCGGCCATGTAGTTGACTTCCCCACCCGTGTTCACATCTCCCGGCACCCACCCAGTCATCGCCTCATTCTGACTCCTGTTCACCACTTTGACATATACAGAAGCCTAACTTTATATAGTGTCCTACCTAGAGAGACCTGCCTCTATATCCCCATTCACTTGGTCGACGCCAAGGGGGTTACGGCACCTAATGATATATATCCAATACTGACGCCTTGCATTCTTGATATACAATATATATGTATATATATATATATATGTGTGTGTGTGTGTTTGTGTGTGTGTATTGTAGGTAGGTAATTATCTTGATGTGTTTTTTTTTTACATAGCAAGGATTATCTTTCTTCATACCACTTAAAGGTGTGATTATTGAGTCTTGGTATAACATCAGCACAGTGTATATATCACGCGCAGTGTGGGGATAGGGGGGGCAGGAAACGCGCCCCTCATACACAGACGTACATGCCCGCCCAAAATAGGCACCACTGTAAGCACATTGACAGGTAAAGGAACCATATATATAAAAAACAACACATATTTCCACACAATGAAACGAGCAACGTTTTTGCAGAGGCGAACCATATGCCCACTGCTCATGACGTAAAAACGTTGTCAAGCTAAACAGTTCTTCCGGTTTTCAAACCGAAACAGGGTCACCAAGAATTTTAAAATATCCAAAGAAATTAAACAGAACAATTTATATTATCTGGACGATTTTCTTTTCAATTCTGGAAACAGTGGTCGACACCATTTCTAAAAATTGAATGATCTCCTCGAATTAAATTGCCGCTGCGTAGTCGTTAGTAACGATGAGTGTATGAAAGGTACGTCTTTGAGCAGTAGTAACAGTGGTCGTACCCAGGTCATTTTAGTAGTTGGCGTGGAATGATAAGTATCGTGCGTTTATGATTGAAACTCATCTCACTCCCTGCTGACCTTCCGTGGCCAGCTTCTCTCACGAAATATACCCCATTGCCATTATTCCACAGGAAAAGCCTGAAGTTTCAAATCTTTATACAGGTTTGGTCTAATTCCTTTCTTTAATGGAATATCAACCTTTATAGGTTATTCAAGGCAAAAGCTATCCTCGTAGAAAACGTTACTGGGTCCAGTCGGCTGGGACAGCAGAACATACCGACTTCCTCTCTGCAGAGGAGTAAGACTCCTCCAAAGAGTGTTCTGCATACGACACAAAACAATCTGATGGTGAGGCTTCAGCAATGCTGGAGCTTTGGGTAATGTAGTTTATTGAATAAGCACTAATTGACATTATTTTGTACTTATATAGCACAACATTTCAAATAAACGTTCATCCTCATTATTATCCAGTCGCACTTAGTCCCCTAACTCTCTCTCACTATCCGCCCCTATCATTTATCGCTTCCAAACGACATCAAGTGTCCGCACAGAGCTGATGTAAGTCTTTGCTGGTCGACCAACACTGGTGTGTCCTTGTGTAGGGTTTCCTGGAAGAATGTCGCTTATGAGTGTCCCATATGTCTTGTTCGTCTTACTTACGATCGTTTTTGAGATGAGAGGTAAGTGGTCGTACAGCTGCTGTTTTCAGGGGTTCAACTTCTAGCATATGTTCAATATAACACGTAACATTCATGTGTGGTTCTAGTCTAGCTTTTCTCGTTTTCTTAGCATCCATGTAGTGCATCCATACGGTAGTATTGGCACTTTTAGTGGAGATGGCTCCTTGTTTAAAACACATGAACTCTGTTTTATCTATGTTCACCCTTGCTGCTATTTGCTCCAGGCTATACAGTTGGGATTCGGCCAGGACAGGTGTACTTGCGAGAAGCCGTACATCATTTCTGTAGTCAGCAGGATATCGTCTGCTTCATGTCTTTTTTAATGTAAAATCATTTACGTTTATTTAGTCCCTCGAAGTTCAAAGTTGGTTGTCTAGGCAGATAATAAACATATATGACGTTAATCTATCTCCTTGCAAAACTCCAGCGACAATGTTGAAGAAGTTGGTATCACCATCAAGTGAGTTTTAATGTTTTTGTTGAGCATCATTGTGGGGTGTTGGTTCCAGGACTTATTCAATATTGCTCGCAACATTCTTGTGTAGTTGCCGTCAAGCTTTTTCTCTCCGCCGTTTAGTTAGCGTCCATGTATGGCATCCATATAGCAGTATCGACACGATCGCTGCTTGGAAGAAACTGCGTTTCATTTTAACGGTCAGGTCTGGCTTTCATATAACCGATAGCCTATTGATAGCTGACCATGCTTTCGTTAGTCACGTGTCAATGTCTGCCTAGGTCGATGAGACACTGCTTCCTTGGTAGATGAACTTGTCTACTGGTTTCAGAGAGCTACTGTTTAGTGTGGAGATGTCGCCTGTTTGATTAAAGCTCATGTATTCCGTGTTGTGTGTATTGACATGGAGGCCAATGCCTGCGGCAGCTCGTTCCAGACTATGCAACTGGGTTTCGGCTTGGGCGGTTGCATTTGCCAGAATCGCTGTGTCATCGGCGTAGTCGGCATCGGTAATTGTTTTTGCAGGATACCTTCTTTTCTTTGTCAGCTCAAAACTGTTTTCTTTGATTTTATCGATCGATGATCTAAGCATGAAGTCTAGATAAATGATAAAGAGGTATGAGGCAAGTGTGTCTCCTTGCAGCACTCCAGCTATAATGTCGAAGTAGTTTGTGTCTCAATCTGGAAAACGTACTTCCACTTTGGTGTTTCTATAGAGGATCATTATGGCTGAGACAGTTTCTTTTGGTAGACCGTATGCAAGTAGAATTTGCTCCATCTTCCCTCTGTGTACGGAACCAAAGGCCTTGGTAAAGTCGACAAATAATATTGTTGTCAGAAGGTTTTTTGCCCGTACGCCTTCAAGAATTCTACGTATAGTCAATATTTGTGAGGTCGTGGATCTATTTCTCCGGAAGCCATTTTGGTTCTTCCTAAGAAGGTAGTCAATCTTAGGTTTCCCTGTGGTTGCGTAGTAGGCATTGTATATTTTGGCTGCTATGGATGTAAGTGTTATACCTCGGTAGTTCTTGGCTAATCCGATGTCGCCCTTTTTAAGGAAAGGGAGGATGCATCCCTTCATTCATCTGTCTATCGGATAGATCAGATGCTACTAATTCAGGCTTGGGTGGACCTGGGAGTGACGTCAATGAACAGGTACTCTGCATTCCCCTAAGCTCCAGCATTACTGGAACCATCAGATTGTTTAGTGTCATATCCAGGACACTCGTAGGGGAAGTCTTATCCCTCAGCAGAGATCCAGTCAGTGTATTCTACAGCCCCAGCCGAGTAGGCAAAAAAAGTGAAATTGAGCAGTATATATGTACGAAAGAAATATCTTAAAAAATATACAAAGCCAATACAAAGCCAATAATAAAATAAAATGAGACGAACCTGAATGAGAAGACCTTTTATGATTAAAATTAAAATAAAAAGATCTAAACAAACAATTTTCTTATTTCTTCCAAAACTAAGAGTCTTTTTTAAACCCACTTCAGAGAAACTTTATTTGTGATTTGCTTTTACGCTAACTTATATGTTACTTAACTTTTGGAGAACATTTTGCTACTGTAACTCTTTTTTTCATCACAGTTAACCGATTTATCGTCTGCTTTTTTGGAATTTATTTGCGGCTTTCTTTAACCAGTTTTGAAACATGCCATTTTTTTTGCATTCAATCCACATTTAATTGCTTTAAAAAAGAATCAATTAATAAACCTTCCTTATATTTTAGTAAAAAATGAAAAAAATATTTTTTAATCAAATATACGTTTTTCTGTTAATTACAAAACAAAGGAGATAGAGAGAGAGAGAGAGAGAGACAGACAGACAGACAGACTATTACTCATTGCATAATTACTATTCATATTTTTACGAAATAAAATGATCAAGAAAAGAAAATAATAAAAGAAAGAAAAAAATAAACATTTCTCCAAAAAGTTAAAAAGAATAACTTCATTTGTTGAATGAAAGAAAGCCACCAATTTAAAGAATAAAAGCAGTTAATTCGGAAAATATAATGCTTAAATGATTTATTTTTCAAATCAACATTTTCTATTTTAAGCAGAGGATGCGATTTTCTAATCCTCTTGGGAAGACCTGGCCCTGGAGGTGACCGTGTTCTCTGTAAAGAGTACGGATTTAAATTGCAAGATACATTTAGGTTATTTGGCCGCGCAATTAGTATGAGTAGTTAATTTGGTATCACATGCGAGCGACATGAATTGATGGCTCAATTGTATAGTTTCGGCACTGCAATTTGTGGTCGCTGGTTCGCTCTCCAGTGGTGGAGATCACAGTATACACTGCTAATGAGACCTAATAAGGTCGAAATAGCTGTCAATTGTTTGCGTTGGTGTTCTTCGAATTTTCTAGTCATGGGAATTCAATTCATGACTTATTTAATGCTAACACATTAATATGATTTTATTTTGAAAAAGGAAATTTTCCTCGAAAAAAAAATTGTAACCCCTTCTAAACAACAAATACTTTTTTAATTAATCAATATAATTTTAAATCTAAATGAATGAATATTATTAATGAAACGAATTTTCATCAATTAATTTTTTTAAACTATTTACAAACAATTGCAGGATGTTTGATGTTTTAAAAAATTACATAAAAAAATAGGTTCTTTCTAAAAAATCAATATTTAAATCATGACCTAATGAAATGTTTGATCATTTTTTTTATTATTTTGATCATTTATCTCTAGGATAAATTTTGGAAATAATGTACCATCGCCATGATATGGCTATATAGGAAACGTACATGAGAATGTCCATAACATATATACATAAAACACAGGAATCTCGAAACACGAAAAACACTTACGACTTCTTAGTTCAGGTACGAAACTTTTTATTACCTTTGAGTTTTGAGGTTCTTCGACATAAGGAGAGAGATACACATTCTTCCTATTCTGGCTTTGCCATCTGCCCCACACAACACGTGTGGCACCCGCCACAAAGGCCACTGGCCTGGCTTCGGCGAGCAAGCGAAAGCCAACCGTCTTCCTCCGAGGCAGAACTCAACTCAACTCACTGACTTTTTCAAAATTCCCAAAATCCTCCGCGCGCTCCCGGTGCGTGACGTAACCCGCACTCTCTAGCCCCGTTTCCCATCTGGGCCATTGTGACATCTCTGAGTGACACGTCCACTCCACGTGAGCGCGCGTGCGTGAACACCTGCGTTAATGTTGCACCTAAGTAACTCATGCAAAGAGCTGAAAGGTTCTCTGCCTAACTAAACCCAAAGGCATAAAACGAAATCTCTTGGCCATTATATTACAATAAAGTTAAGTAATAATCCAAGCAAAATACCAGACTCCCCGCAAAAAAACAAACTTTTGTGTTAAAAGCCAAAGTATCGCTTGTCGATTTTTTTATTATTGATATATATATTCATTTAAACTTCTACTATTTTTTTTTTTTTGGTTTCGTTTTATGGCATATTAACCATTGTAGGTTATTTAATACCAAATCCTTTTTAAACATATACATTAAATATATATGATTTGGTTTGGCTGGGTTTTATAGGATATCAACCATTGTAGGTTATTTAATGCCAAATCCTCTTTATACACATGTATTGAATATAAAGGATTTGGTTTGGTTGGGTTTTATGGCATATCAACCATTGTAGGTTATTTGATGCCAAATCCATTTTTATTAAAGTGAATAGTTCTATTTCAAACTATTCAGTTTAGCGTAAGTATACAGTTTAAATGTCAAAAACAATTCTATTTCAAGCTATTCAGTTTAGTCAACCAAGTTAAATGGTTCCAAGTATTTCTATGTATCCCTAACAATTCAATTAAACATCAGTCATTGGTTTACACACAGTTAAATGTAAAAACAGTTCTATTTCAAACAATTCAGTTTAACAAGTTGGTTTGTTGTTTAGTTTAACAGCGTATCAACTCTTTTCGGGTCATCTAACACCGAATTTAATTTCAAACAATTCAGTTTTGTATAAGTATATTTTGTAAACACAGTTAAATTGTCAAAACAGTTCTATATCCAACAATTTAGTTTAACATAAGCACACTGTTTAGTTCTGTTAGGCCTAAAGATACCCCCTATCAGGTACTACCACTCCGGGTCGGAGTGGACCTGGGAGTAATGGCAATAAAAGAGTGCTCCACATTCCCCAAAGCTCCAGCGTTACTGGAACGCCACCATCAGATTGTTTTGTGTCATACACATGAAACTCGTCAGGGTAGTATTACCCTTCTGCAGAGATGCAGTCGATGTATTCTACCGCCCCAGACGACTGGGCCCAACTTATTTTAAAAGAGAAGTAGACATATTTAGCTTCAAAATACTAATTTCTAAAAATTTCATAAATTAGAAAAAAAAGGGGGCTTTGACATTTGAAATGCAAACAGCATCATGAATTTGAAGTCAGGTCCATAACCGTTACATCTCGAGCGCCTCCATGGTAATCAAGGTAGTTATTGATGAACTAGATTTTAGAGACTTTAGATATTTTGAATTCGACCTAATTCGCGGCAGGTATTACTGCAGAGGTACTCGTTGCGTAGCATTTATTGTCGTGGGAAATTGACTCAGCGATCGGGGTTCAAATCCTGAACGAGACTTTTCGAGTCTTAATCCTCTGCAGAGATGCAGACGGTATATTCTGCAGCCCCAAACGACTTTTATTCGTTTAATCTATTTAACAAATAAGGTTCTAAATAAATGAATGAATAATTATCGTAATTAATTTCGACTTTTTAATTAACATTTATTTTTCTAAGAACTTGATAGTCGAAAGATGTTCTGTTTTCAGATTGAGCCTGAAAACCAGAAAATAGACTATGAGATTTGACATACAAACAGATAGTCTGATCCCGGCCAAAACACCGTCATACCTAGTAATAAGTATCAAAGAAGCAGAAAACCTACCATGAAATGGATGTTGCCGTCTCAGCGGACATAAGATTGAAAATTAAAAAAATTAAAAAATTAAAAAAATCGTAGCGAGAAAGCAGAAAAAAATTGTAATATAATGGCCGAGGGATTTCAGTTTATGCCTTTGGGTTTAGTTAGGCTGAGAACCTTTCGGATCACTGCATGGTTTACTTAGGTGCAACATTAACACAGGTGTTCGCGCGCGGAGGATTTTGGGAGATTTTGAAAATGTCAGTGAGTTGAGATGAGACCTGCCTCGAGGGAAGATGGTTGGTTTTCGCTTGCTCGCGGAGACCTTTGTGGCGGGTGCCGCACGTGTTGTGAGGAGGGGGGGCAATGAAAAAACCAGAATAGAAAGATTGTGCCTCTCTCTCCTTATGTCGAAAAACCTTTAAGCTCAAAGGTAATAAACAGTTTCGTACCTGAACTGAGAAGTCGTAAGTGTTTTTCGTGTTTCGAGATTCCTATGTTCTATGTTCTATCTTTAAGGACATTCGATGTACGTTACTGATTTTTTTTAATGTTTTAATTATTTGTGTGCGTGTGTATGTGTGTGAGTGTGCAAATTGTTTGACCTGGCTGAGTTTTATGGCACATCAACCCCTGTGTTTGTTTGTTTGTTTGTTTGTTATGGCATATCAACCTCTATAGGTTACCAATTCAATTTTAAATAAATTAACAGTTATATTTCAAACAATTTAGTCAAGCATGAGTACACAGTTCAATTGCCAAAAATATTTCAATTTCAGGCTATTCAGTTCACTCAAACAGTTCTTATTCAAACAATTCAGTTTAGCGTAAGTACAGTTTCAATGACACAAACAGTTCCATTTCAAACAATCAATTTAGCATAAATACAGCGTTTAGTTCTATTTGACCCATAGATAGGACCCTATCAGGAGCTACCACTCCGGGCCAGAGTGGACCTGCGTGCGATGGCAATAAAGGGGTGCTCCGCATTCCCCAAAGTTGCAGCATTACTGGAACCTCACGCTAAGATTGTTTAGTGTCATATCCAGAACACTTGTTGTGGGGTCTTACCTCTCTTACAGCTGGGCAACGACTCTTGTGGGTTATTTAATGCCATATCCTCTTCATACAAATATATATAAAATATATATGATTTGTAAATGAATGGTTAGGTAACATTTTCAAAACACCAGAGCTCATCTTTTTGCACACATGTTAAATGGTTTCAAGTATTCTTATTCAACATAAATAATTCTATGTCATATTAATAATTTGTTTGCACACAGTTAAAGGATTTCAAGTATTGCTATTTATTGTTTTATTTGACTCATAGATGGGACCCTAACAGGTACTACCACGATGGGAGTAGACATGGGAGTAATTAAGGGTTACTCCGCAATCGACAAAGTAATTAAGGGTTACTCCGCAATCGACAAAGCTTTTAGAGGCAGTTTAGTGTCAAATCAAGGACACTCATGAGGGGACTTAACAACCCAATGCAGAGGTTCAGTCGGTGTATTCTGCGGCTGGTGTGTAAATAAATAAATAGTTAGTTAAAACTTACGAAAGAAAAGCTTATATTTTTCATTATCAGATTTGTATAATTTACTTTTTTTGTATCTGTTTATTTTCTCTCTATCTTTTTATTGACAATGTATGAGTAAATGGGGCTGTAGAATACACCGACTTCATCTCTGCAGAGGGGTAAGACCCCTCCCCAACGAGTGTTCTGTATATGACGCTAAATAATCTGATGGTGAGGTTCCAGCAATGCTGGAGTTTTGGGGGGTGCGGAGTACCCCTTTATTACCAACGCTCTCAGGTCCACTATGGCCCGGAGTAGTAGCACCTGTATTTAATAAATACAGTTTTAATGTCAAAAACAGTTCTATTTGAAATAATTCAGTTAAGCATGAGCAAGAAAGTTTAAATGTAAGTACGGTTTAATTGTCAAAAACATTTCTATTTCAAGCTATTCAGTTTAATCAAACAATTCAGTTTAGCATAAGTATGCTGTTAGTTATATTTAACCCATAGATAGGGCCCTATCAGGTGCTACCACGTTGGGCCAAAGTGGACCTGGGAGCAATGAAGGGGTCCACTTTGGCCCAATGTGGTAGCACCTGATAGGGCCCTATCAATAGCTTGAAATAGAAATGTTTTTGACAATTAAATCGTACTTACATTTAAACTTTGTGCTCATGCTTAAGTGAATTATTTGAAATAGAACTGTTTTTTGACATTAAAACTGTATTTACACTTAAATGAATTGTTACATATAACTGCTTGAATAGTTTGGAATAGAAATGTTTTGCGTACTTATGCTAAACTGAATTGTTTTAAATAGAACAGATTATTTACATAAAAATGGATTTGGCGGGAAATAACCGACAAAGGTTGATATGCCATAAAAACCAACCAACCAAACCAATTATCATTAATATTTTATTCCCTTTCAAGTTGTTCCTAACAGCGTGACACTAAGTAACATTTGAACCTTTCTGAAACTGGTTGACAAATTCACATATCTTGGAAGCAGTGTCTCATCAACCAAAAAAGACATCGACACGCGGCTAACGAAGGCATGGACAGCTATCGATAAACTATCTGTCATATGGAAATCAGACCTGACCGATAAAATGAAACACAGTTTCTTCTAAGCAGCGGTCGTGTCGATACTGCTGTATGGATGAACGACTTGGACGCTAACAAAACGGCTGGAGAAGAAGCTAGACGGCAACTACACAAGAATGTTGCGAGTAATATTAAACAAGTCCTGGCGGCAACACCCCACGAGGCACCAACTATACGGCCATCTGCCTCCCATCACGAAAATTATCCAATTTAGACGAACAAGGCAGGCAGGACTCTGCTGGGTGTGACCTATGGACCCCCACATATGGTGCTAAATAACCTACAATGGTTGATATGCCATAAAAACTACCAGCTAGAACATACATGCAGCAGCTATGTGATGATAGGGGATGTAGCCCAGAAGACCTACCAGAGGCGATGAACGATAGGGTAAAGTGGCGAGAGAGGGTCAGAGATATCCGTACTTGCGGCACGACATGATGATGATGATGATGATGAAGTAACATTAACTCTCCAGGATTCTTCTCAGTATTCTGGCTGATATTAATAATGCTGTAGTGTATGTAGTCTCCGATCGTCCTCATATTTCTAAGTCCTCCTGTCCCTTTACCTATCCTTTGGTGATTGTACCAAGAGCACTAGTTACAATTTGTATCACTGTCACTTTCATATTCCACAGTTTTTTCAATTCCCTTGCATTTTCCCGGTACTTATCGTATTTTTCACTTTTGTTCAATTTCCTAGGTGTTCATCCGGCACGGCAAAGTCCATAATTCCGCAAGTTCTCTTTTTTTGTTGATTATTATTAAGTCTGGTCGTCTAGCTGAGATTAGGTAATCCGTTTGTAACTCAAAATCCCTGAGAAGTTTCAGCGTTTCATTCTCCAGGATAGATTCTGGGTCGAACATATATGATTTGTTCGTATGGTCAAATTTCAACTTCTTACACAATTCCCAGTGGATTACCTTACCCTCCTAATAGTGTCTATTACTCTTTCCGCGCAAGTTTGTTTCATTCACTTATTATATGATTGATGGTTTTGTTTATATTTTAACACCAGTGCTAGCTTTCACTGGAGTCTGGGTGACAGCAATTCTCCTCAGGTCACCAGGACTCTTCTTTGTATTCTGGCCGATCTTAACAATGCCGTAGTTTGGTGGATTTGAGATTAAATAACGTACAATGGTTGATATCGAATAAGACTCAACCAAACCAAATTATATATATTTAAAATATATGTATAAAAATGGATTTGGTATTTAATAACCTACAATGGTTGATATGCCAAAAGACCCAACCAAACCAAATCATATATATTTAATATATATGTATAAAAATGGATATGGCATTAAATAACCTACAATGGTTGATATGCCATAAAACCCAACCAAACCAAATGATATATATTTAATATATATGTATAAAAATGGATTTGGTATTAAATAACGTGCTATGATTGATATGCCATAAGGCCCAACAAAACCAAATCATATATATTTAATATATATGTATAAAAATGGATTTGGTATGAAATAATGTACTATGGTTGATATGCCATAAAACCCAACCAAATCATATATATTTAATATATATGAATAAAAATGGATTTGGTATAAAATAACCTACAATGGTTGATATGCCCTAAGACCCAACCAAAACAATATATATATATTTAATATATATGTATAAAAATGGATTTGGTATTAAATAACGTACTATGGTTGATATGCCATAAGACCCAACCAAAACCAAATCATATACATTTAATATATATGTATAAAAATGGATTTGGTATAAAATAACCTGCAATGGTTGAAATACTATAAAACTCAACCAAACCAAACTCAGAGATAACTAATTGAAATCACAAACTCTTGAAGGAATTCAGTTGACATTTTGGTGGTAATGCAATGCTTTTGATTTAATTACGACTAATTATATTTAATTCCGCCTGTTAATTGCTGTTAATCATATTTAATTCCGCCTGTTAATTTCTGTTAATTCTACATGCAAGACCAGGATTTGCTTACCCCAACATATTTTTCAGGACACGTCGCTGGATTATATTCGAAAACTAAAATTCAGCTTTTAACAATGGATTTAATACTGTTGTACTAGAAAACTTCTAGAGATCCGAAGAGGCTGTCAGTATCTCAGACGCCATTAAACAAACAAATATATATATATATATATATATATATATATATATATATATATATATATATAGACATATATGTGTGTGTGTGTGTGTGTATATATGTATGTTTGTGTGTGTGTGTGTGTGTAAGTGTGTCTGGTTGGGCGGCAGTCCTTCATTTAAGTATAGGGGGTGTCCTCGTGGTGTAGGGGTTAAAGCGATGGAATGCGGAATCGTAGTACGCGAGTTCGAACTCCAGTCGCGCTCTTACGTTCACTTTCGGGCAAATACCCTTGGGAAAGGTATGAACCCCCTTATCCTCCCAGCTATGGGTTAAATAGCACTACTGCTGTTCTTCTAGGAGAATAACCTACAAAGGTTGATATGCCATTAAACAAAGAAACCAAATCAAACCTTCATTTAAGTATGTTTGATTGAATTCATCAGCATCTCAGTTTTATCCAACTCTGCATTTACGTAATTTTGCTATATTATAAGAACTTGAAAACTTTCTAAAACTCTTTTAAAAAACACTCATACATGCAAGTAGCCTCTGATTATTTTGGTAAATTCATTTACTAATTTCAACCTGAAACCAAGACACTTATCAGGAAACTTTAAACGATCTTAATAAAAATATTTATATATATATATACACGAATACAGGGGTTGGTTAAAATAATGGGAAACACCTAAAATCTTTTTATCATAATTTTGAAACTCTTATAAAACCATCAAACGTTTGTTATTTTTCTGTTTTTTTATTTATCGTTGATTTTTCTATTTTACTATATTTGTTGTTTTTTTTTTACTGGTATCATCAGAAGAAACTAATCAAAATGGCAGATCTATAAGATGTTAAAAGAGGTCAAATTGTTGGTGCTCGTATGGCAGTGCTAGTGTAACAAAAACGGTTGAATTATTTTGTGTAACAAGGAGTACTATCTCGAAAATAATGACAGCATCTGAGAAAGAAGGAAAAATTGCCTCACTAAAGAAAAACTCTGGAAGAAAATGAAAGCTGTCTCATAGGGACTGTTCGATTCCTACGTTGGTTGTTAAGAAGGACCACAAAAATAAAACAGCTCCGAAAATTTGAGCAGAGCTTAACGAATATCTTGAGAACCCAGTTTCCTCAAAAACTGCCAGAACGAAGCTGCACAAAGCCGGATTTCACGGAGAGCTACAAGCTGAAAACGATCTTAAAATAAATTTGTACAGTTTGATTTTTTAAGTAGAGGAATTACATTGTGAATTCAATTACCATGCCCAGAAAATCCAGCGAAATCTTGTGCGTGATATACGGAAACACTGGACAGCTGTTTCGACCTTATTACACAACTGATGAGACCTAATAAGGTCGAAACAGCTGTCAACCGTTTCCGTATGTCACACGCAACTGTTCGCTGGATTTTCTGGTCACGGTAATTCAATTCACAATAAAATAAATTTGTTTGAAATTTCCTGTTGTTTCCATTTTGTCTAACCCTTTTATATATATATATATATATATATATATATTGTCATCCATAGATAGACTGTTTTGTTGTATTAGGACGTTAGACTTAGTATCATACCGCTCAGCCATCAAGTGAACAACGTCAGATCGGGAATTATAAAGCACTATGTAGTAGCTTTCGTTTGTTTACATTTTTCCCTTGCCGGATACCAGAGTGTTCAATTCATTCAAAAAGCTTTGCATTATGTGAGTAGCAGCCGTTAATTCCTTCCCCAGTGTGCTCATATACATTAATATATATATATATATATATATATATATATATATATATATATGTATGTATAAACAGCATTTCTTCATTAATACATATTTTATTGAACATAATAGACCTGTTGTGTCTACATATCTTTTGTTGATCCTTTCGTATTGCAGTATTGATTTTATAATATTCGGTGGAAATTTATTAATGAATCTTCCATAGTTGATTATTTCCCACGTACTTTCTGGCCGAGTTTGGACCATCATCAGGGGAGGATCTATTACAAAAGTGATGTAATTTTTCTCTGTACATTACTACTTTGTAAGAAGAGTGTCTGTACCGTTGCAGTGTATAGCGTTTACTTTTAAATTTGTTTCTATAAATAGTGTCAGTAGCTAAAGTCTGTGAGACTTGGGTTCAATCCCAGGTTACGTCATACCAAAGACTTTAAAAATGGTACTTGATACCTCCTTGCTTAACACTCAGCAATATAAGGTACGTATCGAAGGTAAAATGAAGCAATTCACGAAAAGGAGTAGCACCCTTCCCTACACCTCGGTGTAGTAGCTATTGAAAAGGGAGCCACTGGTCACCCTCGACTACGGTCGCCCTCTTTACTTTTTATATCGGGTTTGAATTCAGTTTTTTTTTCTCCCAGGCTGAAGAACCTGGCTGAAGATATTAATTCATGCCATTCCCAATTGTAATGGCGCAAAGTGAACCACCAATAGCTCAGTCCAGGATTTGAACTCGGATAGCCGAGTCGGTTTCTCATGAGGATAACAATGGGTGATGAATATGTCTGTTATCATATTTACCAAACCCCTCCCCTCGGGCAGGATATGACACAAGGTCAATTTTTAAGCGGAGTTTAACAGGTTTGAATTCAGAGTTTTCCTTCTCTTAGACTAGTTGCCTCACCAAGGCTGAAGAACCTAGTCTGTCCTACTATTTACCCATAGCTGAAGGGAGAATAATTGGATTCATACCTTTCCCAAGGTTATTAGTGCTATGTGAAATGCAACCAATCTCGTTCAGGATTTGAACTCGTGTCGCCGTGTACATTTCCCGCGACGATAACCATTACACCACGGGCACCTCCAGAATATATCTGTTATAGTTCTTAATGAATTTTTTGGTTATCAAAGGAAAATGAACGATTTCCATAAGTTGGTTCTATTCTTCTTATGAATATTCTAACTTTTTATTATTATTATTATAGAGGTCTGCTATGAAATATCTTGCTGCTACATGGATTTACCCCGTCGTATGATATAAAAAAGTTTATAGAAGTGCTTAGAATCTGATAACTTATGAGTAATGAGATAGAATGCAAGTAGAGGTCAGAAAAACTTGCTTTTCCTCTATCGGGTGATAGAAAATAATTGTATAATCTCGGTTTTCATTATCATTTATTTTAAGTCTCGAAACTTGTTTGGATTAGAAAAAAGCGTTTTTTAGGATGTTGTATAGCCATAATCATAATGATATCAATAACAACATCAGTACATATACAAATACAGAGGAGGTGTCCGTTGTGTAATGGTTATCGTCGTAGGAAATGAACACGGCGACACGAGTTCAAATCCCGGACGAGACTGATTACATTTCACATAGCACTAATACCCTTGGGAAAGGTATGAATCCAATTATTCTCCCTCCAACTATGGGTAAATTGTAGGGCTGACTAGGTTCTTCAGCCATGGTTAGGCAACTAGTCTAGAAGAAGGAAAACTCCTAATTCAAACCTGTTAATCTCCGCTTAAAAATTGACCTTGTGTCATATCCTGCCCGAGCAGAGGGGTTGGGTAGATATGTATACAAATGCAGACACAGGCAAATATAAATACATGCGGACTCTATTGTTCAGGTACGAACGCATTTATTAACTTCTGACTTCGGTTCTTCAGCACGAGGGGACAATTCTTAAAAGTCTTTCGTAATCGTACTATGCTAACAACACCCCAACGCTCAGCACATCTCGTGGTCCAATCTCAATTCTCAACACCATAGTCAGAACACATCATTGTGGGACCCAACTTCTCACCCTCATGCCCGGAAGCGATGGTCCTTAGAATTTGAAGATTTTGAAAAAGAGTCAGTTGGGAGTTGACCGTGGACAATGTAGGCAGACAGTTGGGTTGTCTGCCATTGAGGCAGATAGTTGAAGTTAGGATCCGACCATAAATATATATAATTGGGTTTGGTTGGGTTTTATGGCATATCAACTATTATTGGTTATTTAATATCAAATCTTCTTTATATTAAATATATATGATTTGTTTCAGTTGGGTTAATGGCATATCAACTATTGCAGGTTATTTAATGTCAAATCCTATAATACATATATGTATATGATTTGTAAATAGATTTTGTTGATTGGGTTTTAAAATGAGCTTGAACTCATTTTTTTCACACAGTTTAATGGTTTCGAGTATTTCTATTTCAAACGAATAATTCTATTTACTATTAACCATCTAAACTTTCTTTCTTTCTTACGAGGTGCATACGCTAAGTTTCCAGACTTTTTTCGTATGGGCATTTAGAATTGTCATAGACTCCTGAAAATTCACTATGTTATTGCTATACATCCTATGAGATGATTGACCAATCTTTATGATTTCAGGTTCAAAGGAACAGCTACACCAGGAATTGGAATACACCCTACTAAAACCTGATTGTCACAGTTGGGGAATTTCAAAAATGCAATCTGGACGTGAGGACACTTTAGAAGAACCATATGCAATGAAATTCTGTTTTAAACTTGGAAAAATGCAAAGGAAGCTATGGAATACTTCAGACTGCTTTTCGATCATCTTGCATGAACCGAGCATCAGTTTTTGAGTGTCATAAGGGATTCAAGGAAGGCAGGGAGTCTGTGAGGGATGATTAGAGGTGTGGGAGGAGTAAGGAAGCCAATAGAACAGAGTTGATTGGCTAAAGGATTAGGGTTACTATGTTGAGGTTTTAAGGGAGTTCAGGAAGAGATTCCTTGGGAAGAGGTCAGCACTTTTTAAATTGGCTCTCCATCCTTGTCACAGACTATTTGACCAAGGTGGGCACCGAGACAGTTCCTCAGTCTCCATATAGTCCAGACCTTGTTCCCTGTGACTTTTGGTAATCCCCTAAGGTCAGAGGCTGTCGGTATGAGACAATTGAGGAGATGAAAGAGTCTGTGACGAAGGTCATTGACACGCTCACACCATAGGACGTCCATGGGGACTACCAGAAGTTGTTGGAACGGTACAATAAGTGCATTGCAGTTGGAGGAGATTACCTCGGAGGGGGACTTGAGTTTCATGTATCAATAAAAGTGCCCATACGAAAAAAGTCTGTAAACTTATCGTATGCACCTCGTATTTCATCTTCTTTCTTTCTTTCTTTCTTTCTTTCTTTCCCTTGGTCAAATAGAACTGTTTGATATTTAAATTGTGTACTTATGCTAAACTGAAGTGTTTTATATAGAAGTTTTTTCCATCGTAATTTTTTAACAAGCTAAAATGAATTGTTTGAAACAGAACTGTTTAATTATTTAACTGTGTGTAAACAAAGGACTGCTGTTTAATTGAATTGTTAATGATACACGGTAATACCTGAAAACATTAACCTATGTGTAAACAAATGATTAATAGTATAAACAAGATTTCACAGACTCTATTGAGTCCGTGAAATAAGAAATTTCATCTGAGAATTTATTTTTATTTATTGCGGACTTTTTGTCCTCATCTTGATAGTTTTTTTGTTGTTGTTGTTTCTTCTTTCACTACGTTTCGGCCTAATTTCACTTCTGGCCTTCTTCAGGTGATTTACCGCGACATCGGATAGGTATACTGAGTCTTGTAACCGTATCCCCAGTAAATACTGTCTTCCATATTTCTTGTCTATCGCACCACATTTTTGACCAAGTAAACCTCTGGCCGGCTTGGGAAGGATTTAAAACCGCTATCTTCTGACAATGCTCACCTGGAACCGTAGAGACTCAACGTCTCTATCCGCAGCGGATAAAAAAAAACAACCAAGAATTATTCGTTTGAAATAGAAATACTCGAAACCATTAAACTGAGTGAAAAAAAAAAGAGTTAAAAAAAAAATACCAAGATGAGGACAAAAAGTCTGCAATGAATAAAAATTAATTCTCAGATTAAGAAGCCTCATCTCAAAATGATTCCAATTAAAAGACAAGTACAAGAAATTTCATCTTTTAAAAATGCCCGTGTTACGTTGGTGGAATTACGGCATTTTATTCTCCTAATTCGTCGAACTATATAAACCTGACCAAAATTTTTGTCAAGGCAAGATTGAAGAAGGAAGATCTTATTTCTATAGCAGTCAAGAAGATACTTAAGATGTATTATTTTATTTAAATCACCAATGATTTTGGGGTTGTACCTCCCCGTAAAATATTTAATTAAATCACGGGTACAGGAAAATTTATACAATATAATGAACAGAGACACCATTGGTAATTACAGTTGGGGAACATAAATAAAGCAATAAAACCTATGTGTGAACAAATGATTAATAGTAAGTAAAATTATATCAGATAGAAATAAGTGAAATCATTTAACTGCACGGAAAAAATGAACACGGGTTCGTTTAAAATGTTATCTACAAAATGTGTATAGAAATCATATATTCAATATAGTAAGTAAAGTTGGCGACCATAGTCGAGGGTGACCCGAAGGCTCCCTTTTCGATAGCTTACTACACCAAGGTGTAGGGGAGGGCGCGACTCCTTTCCCTGGATTGCTCCACTTTACCCTTGATCCGTACCTTATAATGCTGAGTGTTAAGCAAGCACGCATCAAGTACCATTTTTTGAGTCTTTGGTATGACTCGACCTGGGATTGAACCCAGGTCTCCCGGGCCAATGGCGAACATTCTAACCGCTAGGCCATGCATAAAAAGGATTTGCTATTAAATATCCTACAATGGTTGATATGCCATAAAACCCGACCAAACCAAATCCTATATATTTAATACATATGTATAAATAGGATTTGGTATTAAATAACCTACAATGGTTGATATGCCATGAAACCCAACCAAATCAAATCATATATATTTAAAATATATGTATAAAAAGGATTTACTATTAAATAACCTACAATGGTTGATATGTCATAAATCCCAATCAAACCAAATCCTATATATTTAATATATATGTATAAAAAGGATTTGGTATTAAATAACCTACAATGGTTGATATGCAATACATCCCAATCAAACCAAATCCTATATATCTAATATATATGTATAAAAAGGATTTGGTTTAAATAACCTCCAGTTGTTGATATTCCATAAAACCCAACCAAACCAAATCCTATATATTTAATATATATATGTATAAAAAGGATTTGGTACTAAATAACCTCCAGTGGTTGATATTCCATAAAACCCAACCAAAACCAAATCCTATATATTTAATATATTTGTATAAAAAGGATTTGGTATTAAATAACCTCCAGTGGTTGATATGCCATAAATCCAGACAAAACTAGACCAAAATTAGTTTGCTAATTCTATATTTTTTGCAGGGGTTGTAGCAAGTATGGGACACCTTGTAAGGGTCGAGCTCAGTTAAACAGAAACAACTGAAACACAAGCCTTGGTTTTTAACTATATCACCTGTTCCTGCGAGAAAGAGACGCCTCTTGAATAACAACTTTGCCAATTGTGACGATTTTAGCGTGTCGTTGTCGTAAATCCTTTTTTCCTAAAATATGAGTATATAAAAACGTCAACTCGAAGCGATAGTCTTGCTCGTCGACACGACGAAACCCATTATTACATATCGTTGCGGAGGCATACAGAGGGTCCAGTACTCGTTATAATGCTACGCACACAGCAGGTACTCTTTTGTCCGATTCTGACCCGGAACGAATGCGTACACCTGACATCTCACAAATACCCAGTAGTAAAGTCAGAAGACACGCAGCAGGGTCTCATCCTTTTGGGGTAGAAATGTCACCCGATTCTCCCCACCTTCACACCAGAAGCCACCCGTTTCATGCAACTAATTCATAGGTTCTTCAGTCTTAGTTTTTTCTTTTCTTTCTTTTTTTTTTCTCCCACCATGACATGAGGCGCAAATTCCGCCCGTCACCTATGTTCGCTTCTTTTGTATTCAGCCAATCACTTAGATGATTTTTTACTTTTTTATTATTCGTTTTAGAGATTACCCCTTCTTTTCGGTGGTTACAGGGTCTGTTGTCCTTACGACTTTAGTCATGTGACAACACCGTTTGAATTACACAGATCGCAAATATCTCGATTTGTTTTTTTTTAAATGTCGCTTGAGTTATTTGAATTTAGTATTTGTATTTTTTTATTATTCTTTCTTTCTTTCTTTCTTTCTTTCTTTCTACTTCTCTTATCTCATCTTTCTTTCTTTCTTTCTTTCTTTCTTTCTTTCTTTCAGTCTTCATCCACCCCTTACATCTGACCCTTAATCTGTCTTTCAACTAGTATTTTTAAACTCATTTTTTTTTACCGAATCTTTTTCTTCTTTTTGTACCGAATCTTCTCTTAAAAATATTCACCCGTGTCATCGTTTTTTTTTTTTTTTTTTTTTTTTTTAGTTGACGCTGGGATCTCTAGTGCAAACTGATTGTAGGCTGTCGACACACAAACCGAATACCAACTACAACAAAGGGAAAAAAAAGCAATTACAAAAAAAATAAAAATAAAAATAAAAGCACAAAATATCTTAAAATTTTTTCCTCGGCTTTGAAAACGATTTTTTTTTACTTCAACTGATTCCTTTTATCCTTTTCATAAAAGCTATATGAGTGAATTTATTTCCGTGCTGAAGGTGTTAATCAATTAACACAATTCTAACATCCAGAGTCGAACTCATTTTAAAAATTCATGCTTTCAATTAAAAATTTATGGTTGAAATTTTAAAAAAAGATCCACATGAAGGTGTAAACCATCAAAGATCTATTGACTGCCATTCAAGAAAGATGGAACCACTTTCAGAAAGAATATTACATTAAATTAACGAAAGAATTCTTGCTGATCTCAATTACCAGTTGACCCTATCTAACTGAATGAAAACATGTCTTCAACTTAAAAGCTGTCATTTTAAACAATTGTCAAAGAATTTTGTAGATCTAAATCCAATTGAAAATTCATTCTGGAAATTCTATTTAAAAAGTGGTCACTGAGAAGGTTCAGTTTACTAAACCCCTTTTCACTACCATTCCGGAAAGTTGGATTCAATTTGAACACGAATATTGTTAAAAATAAACGAAGGAAATCTCGCAGACCGCAACCAGTAGTTGGGGATATCTAATTGAAAGAAAACATGGCTCTACCTAATGGAAAATCATTTGAAATAATGGTCAACGAATAGGGTAGATCTAAATCCAATTGAAAATTTATCGTGAAAATGTTTTAAAAATCGTCCCTGAGAAGGCTCGGTCCACGAAATATCTATTCCCAGCGATACGGAAAAGCTGGAACCCTTTTGATAAAGTATATTGCTTTAAATAAAGGACATAATGAAGGCTGTCAAAAAAACCCAATGAGAGGCAACTAATGCAGTTTGGTTTGGTTTTAAGGCATATCAACCGTTGTATGTAATTCAAGGCCAAATGCTCTTTATATATATATATATATATATATATATATATATATATATATATATATATATATATATATATATAATTAGGTAACCTGATGAGCCGTTTAGGCGAAAGTGTAGTAGATTAGTCCTTGACACACGAAATAATTTATATATATATATATACATTGTAAATACATTTCGTAGATAATATTCTTAAACGAACCTGAGCTCTTTTTTTACACACCGTTAAATGGTTCCAAGTATTGCTATATAATAGTCACAATTTAACAGCAGTCATATGTTTGCATATATAGTTTGTTCTATTTGAACCATAGATAGGAGCCTAAAACTTCAGATCACAGTGAACCTGGGAGAAATGGTAATGAAGCTGTACTCAACATTCCCCAAATCTCCAGGGCTAGAGACTCCCCATCAGATTATTTGATGTCATATCAGGACACCCGTTGGGGAGGGTTTACTAAATCAAATCATTTATTTGTCAATGATAGCTGTAAATTTTTTGCTCGGTCGGCTGGGGCTGTAGAATACACCGACTGAACCTCTACAGAGGGGTAAGACTCTGGAGCTTTGGGGAATGCGGAGTACCCTTTATTGCCATCGCTCCCAGGTCCATTATGGCTCGGAATGGTAGCACCTGATAAGAGTTCTATCTATGGGTTAAATAGAATTAACGGCATACTTATGCTAAACTGAATTGTTTGACTTAACTGAATTGCCTGAAATAGAAATGTTTTTGACATTTAAATCGTACTTACATTTAAACAACGTGTTTATGCTAAACTGAATTATTTTAAATGGAACTGTTTTTTGACTTTGAAACTGTACTTACACTAAACTGATTTGTTTACACACAGTTAAATGTCAAAACTGTTCAATGTTATCATAAAGGGTTTTTGAACTATTGTCTTCATCTTTATTGTTATTTCCACAACGTTTTGGGCGATATGTCCTCTGGTCTTCTTCAGCTGTTTGTCAAACTCGGCTACCTTCATACTGTCGGATGTTAATCCATATTTATTGTTTCGTATTTCTCAGTGAATGGGAGGTTTTGTCTCGTTTCTTTGAGAAATCCAACATTTTCAAATATGTTTCCACGTGCCAGACACGTTCTTATGACTTTTGAATTATAAACGCTATGTGCACGTTTGTGTATCTTTTCGTTGTATATTTCTCATTTGCTCCTGTCATCTCAGCAAGCATCCATCGCTATGTGAACGATTTTGATATCCAAGTCCTGATGATGGTTAATGAAACCGAAACGTTAACGCCGACTTTACATCATAGTATATTCAACTATTTGGATTATATTTTTTCTGCTACCTTCATACTGTCGGATTTTAATCCATATTTACTTTCATACTGTCTTTTCGGAAAAACAAATACCAAATACAATCTTATATGACATTTAACATTCCAAACGATCTATATATATGAAAACTTACTTATCGTTGCGTATTTCTCAATAAACGGGAGGTTTTGTCTCGTTTCTTTGGGAAATCCAACATTTTCAAATATATATATATATATATATATATATATATATATATAATGTTTGATTTAGAAGAAAACTTTTTTTTAAATTGTCCATGGACGATATATAAATAATAATAATAATGATAATAATAATAATAATAATAATAATACGCTTAAAACTCTCTGAAATAATAATAATAATAATGATAATAATAGGGGAGAGAGAGAGAGAGAGAGAGAGAGAGAGAGAGACGGATAGACAGACATAATTTGCAGTATAGTGGACTTTGACGGCCCATCGGACCATTGAGTACTTGGACCTTGGTATAGAACTAAGAAAACTGTGGAACATAAGGATGTCGGTGATATATATTGTAATTAGGGCGCTTGGAACAGTTCCCAGGGGCTTGGAAAGTGGGCTGGAATCGAGATCATCCATACTCCATCATTGTTGATATCAGCCAGAATACTGAGAAGAGTCCTGAAGACCTGATGAGACGTGTTGTCACTCAGACTCCAGTGAAAGTCAATCAGCTTACGCTATTAAGAAAAACTCTCAAGTAGTAACAACAACAACAACAATAATAATAATAATAATAATAATAATAATAATAATAATAATGTCCCGGCTGACCACAGTATAAAACTGAAAGAATGTGAAAAGAAGGATAAGTAACTGGACCTTGCTAGGAAATTGAAAAAACTGTGGAACATGCCGGTGACAATTATACCAATTGTAATTGGTGTGTTTGGAATGGTAACTAAAGGATTATTGAAGGGACTGGAGGACTTGGAAGTTGGCGGACGGGTGGAGACCATCCAAACAACAGCATTATTGAGAACGGCCAGAATACTAAGAAGAGTCCTGGAGACTTGACTTGCTGTCACTCAGACTCCAGTGAAAAACCATCGGCTTATGCTGATGTGAAAAGCTCTAATGAGTGAATAATAATAATGATAATAATGAAATTAGAAATCTATGGAACATGGGGATTGCTATATACCAATGAAGGAACGAGTGATTGTAACAATAGATAACAAAACTATACATGCTTCTTTATTTTTCGAAAGGGTCGAAACTTCTGTAGAGAGACAGGGGCAAGAAAACAGGAGACTCAGACTCGAAAGACTGCTATATTAATCCATAACTTCTAAACCTCGCGGTGATTCCATATTCAGGCCCTTACATCTCTACCTATTTGACGGGAGGGTTTCAACTGGTGTCCGCTATGGGTTTCTTCCCCCACACCACCACTGGGGGCCCGTCGGCGACTCGCTGGTGCTCTCTGGACCTCTTGACTTCCCGACCCTGTGACTGCGCGACTGTGAGACTGACCGTAACTTTGTGGGTACCTGTGTATATATAATTTCATAATGGCTCAATTTTCTTCCAGTCGTCAACCCACGTGTGCTACTTCCACTTGTTTACACGGGTGTATCCTGTATAGAGAAACCACTAAATGATGGCTCTGTCAAAGGTCAATAAGCAACAGCACTAATCGTTGTTAGAGTCCTTGGAACGGTTCACAAGAACCTGTAAAAGAGGCTGGGCGAACGAGAGACCGGAGAAAGGACCAAGATCAATCAGATTCTGTGAAATGTTCATTAGTTATTCCATCCTCTCTCACTCTCTCTCTCTCTCTCTCTGTTGAGGTTGTCGAATAAACCTATAGTATCCCTGCTGAGTGTGCACTGGATATAACATTAAACTATCTGATGGTGACGGTCCCGTCTAGGAGTTTTGTAGAATGTGAAATTCCCCTTCATTGGCATTATTCTGATATGCACTATGACCCACACTGGTTGTACCTATCAGGGTCCCTTCAATTATTTAGGTTTAGTTTGGTTTGGTTTCTTTCTTTAATGGTATATCAACCCTTGTAGGTTATTTAATACCAAAGCCATCCTTCTAAAAAATAGTATTAGTACTATTTAACCCTTATCTGGGAGGTTTAGGAGGTTCATATCTTTTCCAAGGGTATTTGCCCGAAAGTGAACGTAATAGCGTGACTTTGGTTCGAACTTGCTGACTCAGTTATTCTGATAGAACTATTTAATTCTTTACTATACTTGAACCCAATTAACAGTATCAAAATGAATGATTAATACTAAATAGAATAATTTAGAATTCTTAGTGTTAAATAGCCATACTTGAAATTTGAGCAAATGAAAGATTGATATTAAATATGATTATTAGTCTTTAATTGGAATCATTTTCAGATGAGGCTTCTTAATCTGAAAAAAGCAAAAAAAAAAAAAAAAAAAAAACACGGTGCGATAGACAACAACTATGGAAGGCAGTAATTACAGGGGATACGGTTACCAGACTCAGCATTCCTATCTGAGGTCGCGGTAAATCACCTGAAGAAGGCCAGAGGTGAAATTTGGCCGAAACGTAGTGAAAGAAGAAACAACACAAAAACTACCAAGATGTGGACAAAAAAGTCCGCAATAAATAAAAAATAAAAAGATGATTATTAGCGTTTGATAGCTCAAATGAGCTCGTTTCAAACGAATGCTTAGCACAAGTATTACTTACAAATCGTAGATTATATGTATATATATATATATATAGAGAGAGAGAGAGATAAACAGGATTTGGCATTAGGTAACCAACTAACCAACCAACACATTGTCTCACGCACTATCTCTAAAATTTCTTCTTCTTCTTCTTCTTCTTCTTCTTCTTCTTCTTCTTCTTCTTCTTCTTCTTCTTTCTATCTATCTATTTCCGTGTCTCTTCATATCTCTCATTCTCTCTCGTTTTTTCTCTTTCACTCATTCTCTCTCTCTCTTTATCTATCTATCTATCTATCTATCTATCTATCACTGCGTCTTACAAACCTCGTTCCTGAATGCTTCTCACCCAACTTATACTCCACCCTTCTTTCTCTAATTTTCAACATTCTTTCAAAAGCAATAAAAAAAAAAAAATAGCAAGAAAACAAACAAACTCGTAAAGGCCAACATATTCCGCAAAAGGTCTGGAATGAGATCTCGCCGATATATCACAGCTGACCAACAAAGCGGAAACGAGTAAATGAAGAAACGCGGACGAGATTACAACGAGAACTGGACGGGATTGAGGAAGAACCCAAGACCAAACGAAAGAAAGAAAAGAGTAATCTCGTTGCATTTCGGGGGTTGGGCACAAGAGAACAACGTGTGTGTTGTTGAGGGCGTTCGGAGGAAAGTGTGTGTGTTGGGGTGGGGTGACAAACAAGAATTAAAAAAAGAATAACTTAAACGGTTAAGTCGAGACTATCACGTCTAAGAAACATTAAAAAGAACAAAAAAAAAAAAAAAAAAACCAGCAGCAAACGATTCTTTTTCTTGGTGTTTTCAATCACCTCATTTTGTACATCAGATGTTATTTCTATTTTACAAAATAAATTCCAATAAATATATAAAATTAAAAGACGAAATTGTATGATTGGAAAATGTCGTAGAAATGTTTGATGAAGAAATTAGAGAGTTTTTTTTTTTTTTTTTTTTTGTTTTTTTTTAAGTTTCTTTGAGGCAAATAGTTCATCGTCTTGTAAAACCGTACTGCCCAACCAACTCCCGGATTTATTTGGGGTTAGGGTGTCAGATACTCACGCGTACGTGAATTTTGTCATTTTCTCAAGTTATTTCGTTCTCTCCTTTTCTCTTTGTCTCTATATTTAAACTTTAGTTCATGAAATATAAACAAAATCAATAAAAATATAAAATCGATATTTCCGAGAAAATATCCGGATTTCCGAAGCTGACAGACACCAAAAATATAAACCCATAAATAAATAAATAGAATCTAAAAAAAAATTATGTATTTTTATGTTTATCGACTAATTTTCTGTTTTGAGTCCACTGGATGGGAGCTATATAATTATTGACATAAAGTCAATTTATAAGCGGAGTACAGCTGATTTGAATTCAGAATGTTCCGTCTCCTGGGTGTATGTTTGCGCGCGCGTGTGTGTGTGTGTAATAGAGAGAGGGGGAGGGAGAAGCAAATAGCAAGAGCGTAAGAGTTTTCTCGGTGTTTATGAGAGAGTGAGAGTGAGAGAGAGAGAGAGGGAGAGAGAGACAGACAGACAGACAGAGACAGACAGACAAGCAAATAGTATGTGCGTATGAGTTTTCTTGGTATGTGTTCGCGTGTGTGTGTGTGTGAAACAGACAGACAGACAGACAAGCAAAAAGCTAGTGTGTATGAGTTTGCTCAGTGTATGTGAGTGTATGCATGTATGTATGTGTGTGTGTGTGTGAGAGAGAGAGAGAGAGAGAGAGAGAGAGATCGAAAGGGAGACAGACAGACAGACAAGCAAATAGCTAGTGCGTATGAATTTTCTCGGTGTATGGGCGGGCGTGTATGTGTGTGCGTGTGTGTGTTTGTGAGAGAGAGAGAGAGAGAGAGAGAGAGAGAGAGAGAGAGAGCAAAAGAGACACAGACTGACAGACAGACAAGCTTGTGCGTCTGAGTTTTCTGGGTGTGTGTTTCTGTGTGTATAAATATGCGTCCGTTTGTGTGTACATAATTTGTGTATGCGTTTTTGCATGTGTGTAGGGTTAAATTTATTTTCTTGCATGTGTGAGCGAGACAGAGTCAGAGACAGCAAGAGAGAGACTGAAAAAGAAAGAGAGACAGACAGACAAGGAGTATCGATAGTAGAGTAGAGAGTGAATGAATATGCTTGTGTTTACGTGAATGTGCCTATGTGCGGATGTGTGTGTGTGTGTGTGAGAGAGAGAGAGAGAGAGATAGAGAGAATATGTAAGTGTATGTGTGTGTGTGTTTATGTGTGAATGAGAGATGGAGAATGAGTGTCTGTGTGTATGTGTGAGAGAGACAGAGATAAAGAGAATGTGTATGAATTTGTATACATGTGTGTGTGTGTGTGTGTGTGCGCGTGTGTCAGAGAGAGAGAGAGGAAGAGATAGAGAGTGAGTAAATAAAAGACAACGAGAATGAGTGAGAGAGAGAGAGAGAGAGAGAGAGAATGGGTGTGTATACGTTTGTGTGTGAAAGGGAGAGAGAGAGAGAGAGAGAGAGAGAGAGTGTGCGCGTGTGTGTGTATGTGTATATATGGCTATATGCATAGATGAATATGTGACATGCCATTGAAATGTCTTATAAATATATGGATCATCATAATCATGTCGTGCCGCGAGCACGGATATCCTAGACACTCTCTCGCCACTTCTCCCTATCGTTCATCGCCTCTGGCAGGTCTTCAGGGCTACTTCCCGTATCCTCACATAGCTGCTGTATGTATGTTCGAGCAGGTCGTTCTGCTTTTTCTCGGTCATATGTGGGGGTCCATAGGAGTACATCACTTACAAGCTCGTCCCTGCTTCTCCAGCAGTGTCCTGCATGTCTGGTTCGTCTAACTTGGATAGTTTTCGTGATGGGAGGCAGGTGGCCGTACAGTTGGTGTCTTGTGGGGTGTTGCCGCCAGGACTTGTTCAATATTGCTCGCAACATTCTTGTGTAGTTGCCATCAAGCTTCTTCTCCAGCCGTTTAGTTAGCGTCCAAGTAGTGCCTCCATACAGCAGTATCGACACGACCGCTGCCTGGAAGAAACTACGTTTCATTTTATCGGTCAGGTCTGATTTCCATATGATCGATAGCCTATCGATAGCTTATTGTCTCCATATAAAGATGTGTACATGATATATATTCATAGCATCTTGAAAGCTCGAGAGTTTTAAAAGCTTTAGAAATTTTAAAGCATTTGAATCTCGGAAAGATTAGAATTATTTTAATTCTCAAGCTTTAAAATCTAGAAAACGGTAAAAGCTTCAAAGCTTTGAGCTCTCAAAATTGTAAGAAAAACGTTTTGCCCGGTTAGTTACGGCTGTAGAATACACCGACTACTTCTCAGCAGTGGGATAAGAGCCTCCCTCCAACGAGTGTCCTGGATATGACACTAAACAACCTGATGGCGAGGTTCCAGTAATGCTGGAGCTTTGGGGAATGCGGAATACCCCTTCATTGCCTTTGCTCACAAATCCACTCTGGCCCGGAGAAGCAGAACCTGATAAGGTCCTATCTATCGGTCAAATAGAACTAAACTGTGTACTTATGCTAAACTCAATTGCTTGAAATAGAATGGCTTTGAAATTTTAACTGCGTACTTATGCTAAACTGAATTGTCTGAATTAAAAATGCTTGACTAAACTGAATAAGTTGAAAGAGAAGTGTTTTTGACAATTAGACAGTGTATTTATGCTAAACTGAATTGTTTTAAATAGAACTGTTTATTTGTATAAAAATGGATTTGGCATTAAATAACCTATAACGGTTGATATGCCATAAAACCCAAACAAACAGACAAACCACAACGTTGACTCCAAAAAAAAAAAAAAAAGAATGGCAGCAATTATCAAACTTTGATTTAATCCCTCTTCTTCTTCTTCTTCTTCTTCTTCTTCTTCTTCTTTCAGACTATCTGTCTCAGTGTATGTTCATATCTTTCTCTCTCTCAACAATGAAAAAAAAAAAAAACAACAACAGAAGAATCTCAAAATTTGCTGGAACTTTATATCTCGCATTTCTCTGACCAGTTTTCATGACTTTATGTTTACATTTACCCAACCCCTCCGCCACGATCAGGATGCGACACAAGGTCAATTTCTAAACAGAGTTTAACAGGCTTGAATTCAGAGTTTTCATTCACCTAGACCGGTTACCATACAAAAGTTGAAGAGCTTCGTCTACCCTACTATTTACCCATAGCTGGCGGGAGAATAATTGGATTCATACCTTTCCCAAAGGTCTCACTTCAATGTGAAATGCAAACAGCCCCGTCCGGGTTCTTTTTTTACACCACGTGACTTGGTGTATTATAAAAGATGGCTTACATGTTATCAAAATTGGTTGAGTTTTACAACATCATTGTAATATAAAAGAAACCATCACTTCTCTCAGCAACCGAGTCCTGGCGGCGAAATGGCTGGACTGCAACCACAGTGCAAGCGAGTTCCAACCCCAGACGCGCTATTACGTCCATTTAAATTGGGCCGTCCCCGTGGGGTATTGGCTAAACTTTTGGACTGTGCCCTCAAAATAATGTTGAGGTATTACATTCGCTTTCGGGCTTGGGAAAAGTATGAACCCCAACCCACCCACACACTATGGGTTAAATTGTATCAGCAATATTCAGGGGCTTTATGCTCCAAAAGCAATGACTATTCCTTACAAGTCTTGGTTTTAGATAAAGTTTTCTTCAAGCATAAAGCTTTCTTCAACAAAATAAGCTTTTGAGTAACTCACAACTGCGCATGTCCGATTCATTTGATTCTTTCAAATATTTAGTTTTTCTCTGTTATTTATTTACTTTGAGCATTTTCTTTCTTATATATTTTCTTCTTTCTTTTACAATTCTAGTAGTTTCTATCACCACCAACATATATTTTTTTTTTCTGCTTGATTCTTTCTTTCTTTCTTTCTTTCTTTCTTTCTTTCTTTCTTTCTTTGTGTTTCTACACTTCTTTCTTTTTTTCCATAATTTCTCCCTCAATTTTATACATTGCTTTTCAATCTATCTATCTATCTATCTATCTATCTATCTTATTCCTATAGCTTTTTGACTGTATATTCGTCCGTATTTGTATCTTTTTCCGAATCTGATTTTTTTCTTTCTTTTTAAGTCTCTTCTAATCTATCTATCTATCTATATATCTCAGTCAGTTCAGATCTATCTATCTATCTATCTATCTATCTATCTACGAAGACCATCAAATAAGTTTCCAGACTTTTTTCGGATGGGCATTTTTATTGATAGTACACTCATGAAATTCTAGTCTCCTTCGAAGTAATCTCCTCTAGCGGCAATGCACTTGTACCGTTCCAACAACTTTGGAAGGCCCCATGGAAGTTCTCTTGTGTGAGCGTGTCAATGACCTTCGTCACAGCCTCTTTCATCTCCTCAATTGTCTCATAACGACAGCCTCTGAACTTAGGGAATAACCAAAAGTCACAGGGAGCAAGGACAATAGGGAGGCTGAGGAACTGTCTTGATGCCCATCTCGGTCAAATATTCTGAGACAAGGATGGAGTTGTGGACTGGTGCATTGTCCTGGTGGAAATGCCACTGATCCGATTTGAAGAGTGCTGGCCTCTTCCCTAGGAATCTCTTCCAGAACTCCTTTAAAACCTCAAATAGTAACACTAACCCTAACTCTTTGGCCAATCAACTCTGGTCTATTGACTTCCTTACTCCTCCCACACCTCTCATCATCCTTCACAGACTCCCTGCCTTCCTTGAATGTCTTATGCCACTCAAAAACTGATGCTCGATTCATGCAAGATGGTCCAAAATTAGTCTGCTGCATTCCATACGTTTCTGTGGTATTTTTTCCAAGCTTAAAACAGAATTTTATTGCATATCGTTCTTCTAAAGTGTCAGTTTGCATTTTTGAAAATCACCAGCTGTGACAATCAGGATTTTGTAAGGTGTATTCCAATTCCTAGTGTGGTTGTTCATTTGAACCTGAAATTATACAAAAAAAGTCTGGAAACTTATTGAAAGCACCACATATCTATCTATCTATCTATCTATCTCAGTCTGTTCATATCTATCTATCTATCTATCTATCTATCTATCTCAGTCTGTTCATATCTATCTATCTATCTATCTATCTATCTCAGCCTGTTCATATCTATCTATCTATCTATCTATCTATCTCAGTCTGTTCATATCTATCTATCTATCTATCTATCTATCTATCTATCTATCTATCTATCTCAGTCTGTTCATATCTATCTATCTATCTATCTATCTATCTATCTCAGTCTGTTCATATCTATCTATCTATCTATCTCGAACAGCTTTTCTATACTTTATCCTCTCTTTCTTACCTCTTTTACTTCTCGGTTAACTTTTTTTTTCTTTCTTTTTGTTTCTACACTTTTTTAAAAATAATTTCTCCCTCAATTTTATACATTCCTTTTCAATCTATCTATCTATCTATCTATCTATCTATCTATCTATCTAGAACACCTTTTCTATACTTTTCCCACTTTTTCTCATCTCTTTCCCTTCTTCTCAGTTAACGTTTTCTTTCTTTCTTTCTTTCTTTCTTTCTTTCTTTCTTTCTTTCTTTCTTTCTTTCTAATCAATTAAGCAAAAATATTGTCCTTGCCGCTTTATCTGGTATCGATACGACCGGCAAATTCAAATGATACCCCGACTCTACCCAATACCCTCTAAACTCCCGCCCTGACATCTCAACGAGCAAACATTACCCTCGTTGCTCTTTCCTCTTCCAATAAACATCAAATTCTAGTTACTTCCCTTTTGTAGCTTCGATAGCCTTGATTAGCCAATACTAACTTGATTGGCGAGACGCTGCGTCGGCCTCTAATTCAGTATCAGCCCTAAAACGAAGAAAAATAAAAAGAATAAAAACTGATTTGTTGATTGTCTTTTTATTCTTTTTCAGGAATTTATTTCTTTTTCTTCTTTTTTTATGAATTTATTTCTTTTCGTTCTTTTTCATGAATTTATTTCTTAAAGGATCAGGTTTTGTTTTCCGTCCGGCAAATATCAGGACGGTGACATATGAGACGATGATCATTCGAAATCCGCCCTCTCAATTTACATTCTATTTATTTTTTTTAAATGATTAAAAAAAAAAAAAAACAAAAAAAAAAAAAACAAACAAACTACAAACACAAAAAAAGAAGACAATAAACCTTAAAATGCAGAGAACCTTAAGATACATCAGTAAAATGGATAAAAAATGTAAACGAATAAAAAAAATTACTGATTAATGAAAAAAAAAATGATAGGAAAATCCCGAAAACATAGATATATTTTGATTACTTGAAAGTTATTTGAGCACTATCAGCAGGACTTAGAATACATTGATTGTGTCCCCGGCAGAAGGGTGAGACCCCATCAACAAAAAGGGTGTCGTGGTATGATAACGAACTGCATCTGAAGAGAAGACACCAGTTCTGGAGATCTCGGGAGTGTGCAGTACCTCTTTATTGCCATAATTGTAACTCCTTGAGAGTTTTTCACATCAGCGTTTACTGATGGTCTTTCACTGTTGTTTAAGTGACAGCAAGTCTACTCAAGTCTTCAGGACTCTCCTCAGTATTTTAGCTAATCTCAATAATGCTGTAATATCGATGGTCTCCACTCGTCCTCTTATTGTTATATTATCATCTGCTGATTCATGCAGAAATATACATATATATACTGGATACATACTGACGCAATAAATAAGGACGCAGGAAGACTTCTTTAACAAAATATATATACCTTTCACTTTATTGCAAGGGTTCGAAAGGGTTGTTCAAGGTTTGCGTGTGAGAGGGAGCTAGAGAACGAACATAACTGAAATATCTTGACCCCAAAACTTATGGCCGTCAGCGTTGTGTCTTTCTCGTTCTCCAGGGCTGCTCAACCGGAGGCCCAGAGGCCACTCTGCTGGGTGATGGCTTTCTTTACGGCATCTTATCAGCATCTTCTCTGGACCCCAATTCATCAGGGCCTCAAGGCCCCTTCGGGCTGATGTGGCTTTCCCGACCACATCTCGTCTATAACTCCGTCCGATCTTCAACTCAACTGCCACCAACTCAACTGGCTCGTTGAACTCAACTGAGTTATATAATCGTTCGACGCCCACTCGATCTTTGAAATCGAATGTTTAATCGTCATCAAGCGGAAATAACTGTCATGCAGTTCACAGGTCACTCTCTTCCGGTGCATCAGTCTATGAGTGTACCATGGGAATTTTTTAGCTCGCCCCATTTCATCAGCCAATTTCCGCCCACACAATTTCTTCTCATAACTGCCATTAGAATGTGTCACCTCCTTCCGGTGCATCACCTTGGAATGGCATTTTTGGCCGGGTCAAAAGGTCAAAATATAAGATTATTTCAAAGTCTTCCTGTCCTTGTACAGGGGCCTGACAATATTTTTCGGACACTTTGAAAAAAGTACTTCAAGGTGGTCACTAGTGCCAAAAACTTTTGAGATTATAAGTACGTAGTTGACGAATGAAAATCCACTACTAGTGTAATCATTTTTTTTAGTTTGGCTTTGATAATTTTAGTCTTTTGTGATTTTTGCGAAAACTTGCGTGACACTATTTTTCGGACATGACAAAAAATCCTATTTTATTAAGAGCTATGTTCATGTATATGTTGCTGGATGCAAATTTTCTGCTTGTACACTGTTCTGGGGCACTGGCGCCCCTACTACTATGTTAACATAGGACAATCTAACAGCATAAATAGTCCGGACATTTCTTGGCAAAACAATTAAGTTTAATGAGGTAAATGCATTCAAAAGAAGTTGTTTGTTTGGCACGGAAGAAGCGGGAAGATGGCCTCAGCATCAGAAGGATCGCCATAGATTTGAAGCTGTCGAAATCAACGGTCGAATACATGCTGAAGACAAACTCCGAGCGGAAAAAGAAGAGAGGTCGGAAAAGATCAATTGGCAAGAGGACTGAAAGGAGAATGAAGAGGATTGTGACACGGCTTTTGACATCTGGAGAAAAAGTTACAGCAAGAAAAGTGAAGGAGAAATATGAATTGGATGTAAACGTCCGAACAGTACAAAGAACGCTGCATAGTATTAGTTTGAAGTATGCAAAGGCTAAGAAAAAAATTACAAAGAAACACAAAGGAGCAAGACTGGAGTGTGCTAAAAGGTAGTTAACAAAGCATGTTGACTTTAAGAAGGTTATATTTACTGATGAGAAGCGTTTCAAGTTTGATGGGCCCGATGGATGGTGTACTTTGTCGAGAAGGGGTGAGCCTGTTGTACTGAACAAACGACAGATGGGAGGAGGAGGAGTTATGGTTTGGGATATGATCTTTGCTTATGGAAATATATGGTTGGAGTGGCTGAAAGGACGACAGAACAGCGAAAGCTACAAACAGTTGCTGGACGAGAAAGCCCTACCAAGGATAAGAAGAGAGATGGGGAATGATTTCATTCTACAGTAAGATAATTGCAGCATCCATGTATCAAAACTCATGAAAGAATGGATGGCTAAAGTGAATATGACTACTTTGGAATGGCCTGCAAGAAGCCCAGATCTAAATTTAATAGAAAATGTTTGGGAAATGCTTGTGCAACTTGTCTATGATGGACCTGAAATAACGAAAGAGGCTCAACTATGGGAACGAATACTAGGAGCCAAAAAACAACTAATAGAAACACGTAGAGATGTTATTGTGCATATGTTTGATCATTATGAAGAGACATTGATAAAGGTTATTTAGAAGAAAGGTGATATTACAGACTATTAACAGTTTTTCAACGATGTCCGAAAAATAATGTCGCATGTGTTTTGTAAAAAATGATGAAAATTAAGTATTTTTCCTTACCTAATCGATTTTCTTCCATTTTTATTACAGGTATTGTCTTTATATGTTTATGCTATTCTATTGAAGGAATTTCGCTAGTCTACGGTTCTCGGAAAGTCGAATACTAAAGTGTCCGAAAAATATTGTCGGGACCCTGCACTAATCTTTTGGTGACTTTTTCTCTCTCAATTTTATACATTACCTATCTATCTATCTATCTATCTATCTATCTCGAACACCTTTTTTACGATTGGTAAAATCGTCACTTCCATGTTCTACAGTTTTTTCCATTCCCTAGTAAGGTTCAGGTACTTATTCTTCTTTTCACTTTCTTTCAATTTTACTCTATGGTCAGACGTCCAAAAAATCTAAAAGTTCTCTTTAATTGTTGATAATTATTAGGTCTGGTTCTCTGGCCGAGATTTAGTGATCCGCTTGTAGGTCCAAATCCCATAGGAGTTTGTGCGTCTCATTCTCCAGGATAGATTCTAGGTTGTGCCTATACGATTTGTTCGTCTGGTCAAATTTAAATTTCTTGTCCAATTCCAAGTAGATCATCTAGCCCACCCAGTCGTGTTTAGTCTTATACCCTTTCTAGGTTAATTTGCTTCATTCACATGTGATTGATGATTTCGTCTCTATCACCACATAACGTACATCTGCGGTTTTGTTGCTTCTTATCTATTCTTGCTTCGATATGACTGGCTCTGATGACATTGTTTTGTGTTGCTGTTAGAAGAGACTCTGTTTCTTTCTTAAAGTTTCCCCTTCAGAGCCACGTCCACGTTTTCTCGTGTGAGATGTCACTTGTTAGTCGCTTAAAACGTTGAAAGTATTGTTCTTCTTCCCATTTATTATTATTATTATTATTATTCCTTTCAGAGTTTTTCACACCAGCGTTAGCTGATGGTTTTCAACAGGGGTTTTAGAGATAGCTCCTCAAACCTTTGGGACTCTTCCTAGTATTAAAGCAGATCTCAACAATGCTGTTGGTTGGATGGTCTCTACTCGTCCTCTTATTTCCAAAACCACCAATCTCTACTTCAATTCTTTGGTGACTGTACCAAGAGCACCAATTACAATTGGTATATCCGTCACTGAAATGTTTCAAAGGTTTCAGTTCTCTTGCAAGGTCTAGGTACTTATCTCTTATTTTTGTTTTCTTTCAGTTTCACTCGGTGGTCAGCCAGAACGGTAACGTCAACTATTCGGCAGGTTCTCTTCTTTTTTTTTTTTTTTTGTTGCTGTTGTTGACAATTAATTGGTCTGGTCATCTGGCTAAGATTAGGTGATTTGTTTATACCTCAAAGTCCAAGAGGAGTTTATGCGTCTCATTTTTCAGCGCTGATTCTGGGTTGTGCACATACTACTTGCTCGTATGGTTAAATTTTAACTTCTTGAACCTTGCCCACCTAGTCGTGTATAGTCTTATACTCTTTTTGCGCTCGCTTACTGCATTCGCTTATGATGAGATTGTGTTATATATTAACCCTCAACCGAGCCGTCAATCAAGAGATGCACCTGTGTAAATAAGTGGAGGAACAGCGGAAGCTGGTGGACGAAGAACAATTATATAACCAGATCCACCGACGGCTTGGGTCAGTTCCAGTTGGATTTGGTGTCAGTGGGGGACAAGATGCCGAATTGAGAGCCAGCGGCAGACTGAGGGCTTTGGGCTCTCAGTGACCCACGGTTGAGCAGCCCAGCCAGAAGGCGAAAGAAGTGCTGCTATGGTCAGAAGAACTTGGGGTCAATATGTAGCAGTCTGTCCCTGTCTCCAACTCACCTCTCACACACAACCAACATCAACCCTTTCGAGAATAAAGTGTGAGATATATATTTTTTATAAAGAAGTGTGCCCGTTCGTTCATTGAAGTTCGTCATTATGTTTGATTAAGTTCCGCATATATTTGTATATGTATATGTATGCAGCTATACAACAATTGATCGTTTCATCTCTATCACCACATGATCGACATTTACTATTTTGTTGTGTCTTGTCTAGATTTACTTTAACATAGTTATGTTGTATTTTGACCTTCGACCCGGGCAAATATGCCATTCCAAAGTGATGCCCCAGAAGGAAGTGACACATCTCAATGGCCAGTAATCGAAAGAAATCGCGTAGGCGGGATTTGGCTGATGAAATGGGACAAGGTAAAAAAAAAAATCCCATGGTACACTCATAGACTGATGCACCAGCCAAAAATGCCATTCCAAGGAGATGCACCGGAAGGAGGTGACACATTCTAATGGAAGTTATGAGAGGAAATCGCGTGGGCGGAAATTGGCTGATGAAATGGGACGAGCTAAAAAAAATCCCATGGTACACTCATAGACTGATGCACCGGAAGAGAGTGACCTGTGAACTGCATGACAGTTATTTCCGCTTGATGACGATCAAACGCCATTCCAAAGATCGAGTAGGCGATTGAGTGGGCGATGAACTATTATATAACTCGGTCAAGACAAAAGGTTAGACAGTTGGAGATTGGACGAGTTAGAAAACAAGATGTAGTAGAGAAAGCCCGGCGGAGGGGGTCCTTGGGGCCCTGATGAGTTGGGGTCCAGAGAAGTTGCTGATAAGATGCAGTAAAGAAAGCCATCACTCAGCAGAGAACTGAGCCCCTGGGCCTCCGGTTGAGCAGCCCTGGAGAACGAGAAAGACAACACTGACGAAAACGAGAAAGACACAATACTGGGGGTCAAAATATTGCATTTTCTGTTCGATCACCAACTCCCTCTCACATGCAAACCTTGAGTAACCCTTTTCGAACGCTTACAATAAAGTGAGAGGTACATATTTTTCTAAAGAAGTCTTCCTGTGTCTGTTTATCTATCGTATCGTTATGATGCTGTGTGTATATATAGATGTGAATCTGCATATGACTATATAACAGTTAGTCCTTATGGCATTTTCTGTGTTGCTATCAGAAGAGATTTAGTTTCTAATGTTGTATACTCATACACATGCAGATATAAGCAGAAACATAATGACGACTTCAATGAACGAAACAAACACATTTCTTTAAAAAATATACCTCTCACACTTTATTCGAAAGGGTTGATTTTTTTTTATGTGTGTGAGAAGTGAGTTGGAGACGGAGACAGACTTCTACATATTGACCCAAAGTTCTTCGACCATAGCAGCAATTCCTCCTTCATTCTGCTGGGCTGCTCAACCAAGGGTCTTGAGGACCGCAAGCCCTCAGTCTGCAAGATGTTGTCAGCCTGGCACCTTGTCTCCAACTTCAACCGGAACTCCAATTGACTCAAGTCGTCTGTGGCACCTGGTTATATAATTTTTTTACGTCCACCTGCTTCCTGTGGGCGTATGCATCTGCCCCGAATTCAACCATGTCCAGAGGTCAAGGGGATATTCCGACATCCTCGACTGGATGCACCTTTTCTGCTGTTCCTCTGCTTATTTATACAGGTGCATCACTTGATTGACGGCTCAGTCGAGGGTCAATATGTAACACTAACTTAAGGTTTCCCTTTGTCAGCCATGTCCAAGGTTTTTTGTCTGAGATGTCGCTTGCAATGTTCATGAAGTTATTTTTCTTCTCGTGTTCGCTTTCTTGTTAGTTTTGCTCTCTTGACGTATCTTCTGTCTGTATTGTTTCTGGTCGCTGTAATCAGTGTTTGTCAGCATTTTTAATGCAACCTTTGAGTTTTTGTATCGATGCATCGACGCTGTCTTCAATGCTAGTGAGTCCTTTTCCTCACATAGTTTGTCTACGTCATTTCTGCGATGCTTTATCACTGGCTTATTTAAATTCCTCTCAAGTCCACTTCAGAAATGGTCCTGAATATCTGACAAAAGGAGGGAAGCCAAGGTGTTTATCCCTTTGAAGAGATTCCTACTATGAGGATCATTAAATGAGTTTCCAGACTTTTTTCATATAGGAACATTTATTGATAGTACACACATGAAACTCTAGTCCACTTCAAAGTAATCTCCTCCAGCTGTAATGCACTTGTACCGTTCCAACAACTTCTGGAAGGCCCCATGGAAGTCTTCTTGTGTGAGCGTGTCAATGACCTTCGTCAAAGCCTCACTCATCTCCTCAATTGTCTCATAACGATAGCCTCTGAGCTTAGGGAATAACTAAAAGTCACAGGGAGCAAGATCTGGACTGTAGGGAGGTTGAGGAACTGTCATGATGCTCATCTTGGTCAAATAGTCTGAGACAAGGATGGAGTTGTGGAATGGTGCATTGTCCTGGTGGAAATGCCACTGATCCGATTTGAAGAGTGCTGGCCTCTTCCCTAGGAATCTCTTCCTGAACTCCCTCAAAACATCAACATAATAACACTAACCCTCACCCTCTGGCCAATCAACTCTGGTCTATTGACTTCCTTACTCAACCCACACCTCTCATCATCCCTCACAGACTGCCCGCCTTCCTTGAATCTCTTATGCCACTCAAAAACTGATGCTCGATTCATGCAAGATGGTCAAAAAGCAGTCTGAAGCATTCCATACGTTTCTGTGGCATTTTTTTGCAAGTTTAAAACAGAATTTTATTGCATATCGTTCTTCTAAAGTGTCAGTTTGCATTTTTGAAAATCACCAGCTGTGACAATCCGGCTTTGGTAGGGAGTATTCCAATTGCTGCTGTAGCTGTTCATTTGAACCTGAATCTACGAGTCTACGACAATTTTAGACCTTCGTACAATGTATACGATTCCTTAACCTTTTGGCCTAAAGTAATCATCGACAATGGGGAGTCCTCATGATACAGTGGCTTACGTGCTTGACTGTGACATCGTCGTAAGCGAGTTCGAACTCCAGTCGCGCTATTCAATTTACTTCCGGACAAATACCCTTGGGAAAGGTATGAACCCCCTTATAATCCCAGCTATGCGTTAAATAGTACCACTGCTATCCTTCTCCAAGGAGCGCTTTGGCATTAGATGCACCACAAAGGTTGATATGCCATTGAAAAGATACCAAAACCGAAACAGGTTGATATACCATTAAAAACAGTCAAAATGAAGGTATACGATTAAAATAGCACCACAAGGAGGCTGTATTAACTAATTCGTCAAAACATTTGATTCACTCTAATTATCACAATACGAATCGCACGTAGCGTTACGGTTATGGAAAGAGATTCGATACAACTCATGGTCTCTATCGATCCAAGTTATGACAACAGGACCATTGCCAGCACCCTAAAAATGCAAATCTGGATTGTCACGAATAACAGGGACGTGCCCAAGGTGATGAAAACAAAGTTTCCGGCTACGGTTATGGTCTTTGGTGTGGTTTCAAGTGAGGGCCAGATCATGCCATCTCACATCCTCGAAGTCAGCTAGAAAGTCAACACCAAAGTGTACCTTGATGTGCTGAAGAGTGCGCTGATCTCCTGGTGCAATCAGGTGGCCGGTGCCAGACCCTGGGTGTGGCAGTAGGACACGGCGCCGCCCCACAAGTCCAAAGAAACCCAGGCTTGGCTTCAGAAGGAGTGCTACGACTTTGTACCCTTCTCTCACTGGTCCCCCTCCTCCTCCGACCTGAACCCGCTGGACAATTTCGTTTGGTCATACTTCGAGAACATCACCAACATGACCTCCCACAACACCAAAGCCAGCCTGATCGCCGCCATCCGCCGAGCTCCCGCTGGCGCTTGTGGAAAAGGCATACTCCCAGTTCTGGATCCGTATCGAGGCGGTGATTGAGGCTGAAGGCGGCGGCTACATTGAATAGATGTCAGCTCTACTACATAATCAAGTTAGCTGAATTGATTTTTCCAATAAAAGTTTTAAAATAAAGCTGTCGTGTTGTTTTCTTTAGGACGACAATTTTTTCGTTCCACTCTGTACTTCTATTGAACACACACAGATTTATTAACTCACAGAAAATGGTTTCAAGAAATGCCTTCATAGTCACAGTTTTATTTGCAGACAGTTAAATAGTTTTGAGTATTGATATCTAATACTAGAAATTCTATTCAAAATTATGTATTTGTTTCTACACAGTTGAATCATTCCCGATATTGCTATGTAATATCAATAATTCAGCTCAGCATTAGTTATTTGTTTGCCCACTTTTAAATGGTTTCAAGTTTGGATGATGATTAAAGAGTTCTATTTGATCCCTAAAGAAGACCCTAACAGGTACGACCACTCCGGGTCAGAGTGTTGCCAAATGATCCATGACTCAGCCGTCAGATAGAGATTCTCTTTTCCGGAGCCACCTGTGAAAATAAGTGAAAGCAGTTATATGGTTCAACGGAAATCATGGGCGTTATGAAATGATATATGCAGATGCCCACATGAGAGACTCTGTCTGGAGTGAGGCAGTTTCAGCTTGTGGCCTGGAGAGATATCGTCAGCGCCAGTGAAAGATCACCCGCTAATGCATTTGTGAAAAATATAATTAAATCAATTATAATAATAGTAATAATAATAAAAAATGTCCTCGTAAATATGAATTTTAAATGTCTCTGGTTATATGGAAATACATAGTATATTTTTGTATGATTTTTGTTTGATATTTGTGTCTGAATACATGGAAATAATGTAGAAATTAATGTTGAAATTAAGAATAATGGCAGGAGAGGTAAACAATAACTAGTTATTTGTATTCTGTTGGTCTACGGTCTTATTTTCAATTTGCTCACACAAGAGGACTTCCATGGGGTCTTCCAGAAGTTGTTGGAATGGTACAACAAGTGCAAGGCAGCCGGAGGAAATTACTTCGAAGGCGACTAGAGTTTCACATGTGTACTATCAATAAAAGTGACCATACGAAAAAAGTCTAAGAACTTATTTAATGATCCTTGTATATGTATAAATGTGTGCTTGTGCGTGCGTATGTGAAATAAATATAGTAAAGTTGTCTCCCTTTAGTCGAGAGCGACCAGAAGGCTCCCTTTTTAATAGCTACTACACCGAGGTGTAGGGTAGGGCGCTACTGCTTTTCCAGGATTGGTCCACTTTACCCTTGATCCTTACCTTATAATGCTAAGTGTTAAGCAAGGCAGTATCAAATACCGTTTTTTGAGTCTTTAGTATGAATCGACCTGGGGTTGAATCCTAGCCTCCCGGACCATTGTCGAACACTCTACCCAATAATGACGAGAGATAACCAAAGAATGGTGAGACGGAAAGAAAGAGAAAGGTGGAATATTCTTCTATGTCAAGTGATTAACTTTGTTCATCAAAAGCATTTCATAGCCACAGAGAGACAAAGATTATGAGGCGGGGTCCTCGTGGTGTAATGGTTAAAGCGATGGACTGCGGAATCGTAGGTACACGAGTTCGTACTCCAGTCGCGCTATTACGTTCACTTTCGGGCAAATACCCTTGGGAAAGGTATGAACCCCCTTATCATCCCAGCTATGGGTTAAATAGTACCCTTACTCTTCTTCTAGAAGAGGGTGTCCTCGTGGTGTAATGGTTAAAGCGATGGACTGCGGAATCGTAGGTACACGAGTTCGTACTCCAGTCGCGCTATTACGTTCACTTTCGGGCAAATACCCTTGGGAAAGGTATGAACCCCCTTATCCTCCCAGCTATGGGTTAAATAGTACCCTTACTCTTCTTCTAGAAGAGGGTGTCCTCGTGGTGTAATGGTTAAAGCGATGGACTGCAGAATCGTAGGTACACGAGTTCGTACTCCAGTCGCGCTATTACGTTCACTTTCGGGCAAATACCCTTGGGAAAGGTATGAACACCCTTATCCTCCCAGCTATGGGTTAAATAGTACCACTACTGTTTTTCTAGGAAAATAGCTTTGGTATGAAATAACCTAAAAAGAGTTGATATGCTATTAAACAAAGAAACCAAACCAATCAAAGATTATGCGCTTGATTTAAGACAAGAAGCCAAAGCCCTGCTGACCAAGCTCGGACGATAATAAAGAAAGTTTGGTTTTCTGACCTTGAAATATCAACAATACGCTAACTAATAAGTAGGGGATCAAACAATAATCATGCAGTGATATAATTATCGAGATGCTAAATACTGAAAAACAAGAATTGAAACGCAAAGACCACACACCCAGACACATCGGGACAACCACTAACACAAGAAGAAAAAAAGAATGTAGAGATTGTTAAGAAAACAATGTTTGGAAATAAGACCGTATTACCATCACTTAAACCTACATAACAAAAAATAACTAGAAAACAAAAATGGGAAGAAAAGCAAATGTATGGATAATAAGCGAAATCTCACACGAAAAGACCCTGCCATGGTTAAGAAAGGGAAACCTTAAGAGAGAAACTGAATCTCTTCTAAAAGTAATACAAATAACGCCATAAGGACTATATTAAAACAAAAATAGGCAAGACACAACGAAAAAGTAAATGTAGGTTATGTGGTAACAGAGACGAAAAGGTCAATCACACGATCCTATTTACCCAACCCCCTCCGCTCGGGCAGGATATGACACAAGGTCAATTTTTAAGCGGAGTTTAACAGGTTTGAATTCAGAGTTTTCCTTCTCCTAGACTAGTTGCCTCACCAAGGCTGAAGAACCCAGTCTGTCCTACTATTTACCCATAGCTGGAGGGAGAATAATTGGATTCATGCCTTTCCCAAGGGTATTAGTGCTATGTGAAATGAAATCAGCCTCATCCAGGGTTTGAACTCGTGTCGCCGTGTCCATTTCCAACGAAGATAACCATTACACCACGGGCACATCCATATATCAATCACATGATAAGAGAATGCAGCAAATTAGCACAAAAAGAGCATAAGACTAGACACAACTGGATGGGGAAAGGGATCCACTGGGAACTGTGAAAGAAATTTAAATTTCACCATACATACAAACAAGTGTACAATCCAGAATCTGTCCGGGAGAAGGAGACACATAAACTTCTCTGCCATTTTGAGATACAAACAGATCATCCAATTTCAGCCAGACGACAAGACCAAGCGATAGTCAACAACAACAACAGCAAAAGAAAAAAAAGAACCTGCCGAATTATGGACTTTGCTGTCCTGACAGAGTACAGAATACAGAGTAAAATTAAACAAAAACAAAAAACAAAAAAAGTGAAAAGAAATAGATATCTATGTAATATAATGGCCGAGGGATTTCGTTTTATATATCTCGACTTTGGGTTTAGTTAGGTGCAAACTTGAGAACAGGTGTTGACGCGCACGCGGGGAGGATGTGTCATTCACAGATGTCAAAATAAAAATCCCAGAGAAAGTTGGACCAGTGGATGTGAATGACGTCATGCACCGGAAGCGCGCGCGGAGGATTTCGGGGATTTGAAAAAAGTCAGTTGAGTTGAAAACTAGACTCCGAACGGGAAGGGTCGACTTTCGGGGCTCGCGGAGGCCAGACGAATTGGTGCGGTACGGGCGCCGCACGAGATGGGGGTGGCGATGGAAAAGCCAGAATAGAAAGAATGTATCTCTCTCCTTATGTCGAAGAACCTTTAAACTCAAAAGTAATAAAAAGTTTCGTACCTGAACTAAGAAGTCGTAAGTGTTTTTTTTTTTTTTATGTTTCGCGCTATGTTATCTATATATGAGTTATGAACATTCTATGTACATTTCACATATTCATATATGGCTATGTAACACAAGTATTCCTATCTAATACAAATAATTTGCACAGTTGTATGGTTTGAAGTAACTCATGAAAATTCCTTGTAAACTATTATATCTTCAAGAAACTATTCTAAATACCAATAATTAACGGTTATATGGTATCAAATATTGCAGTAGAATACGAATATTTTTTAAATAGGTCTGTTTTTCGTGTTTCGGAATTCCTATGTTCTATGTATATATGTTATGAACATTCTAATGTACGTTTCACGTATCCGTATCTGGCTATGGTACATCTAGATCTTGCTAGAAAACTAAGAATCTATGGACCATAAAAGTGACGGTGAGGTGCCCGTGGTGTAATGGTTATCGTCGTAGGAAATGGACAAACTCCCTTAAAACCTCAACATAGTAACCCTAACCCTAACCCTTTGGCTAATCAACTCTGGTGAATTGACTTCTTTACTCCTCCCACACCTCTCATCATCCCTCACAGAGTCCTTGCCTTCCTTGTATCTCTTATGCCACTGAAAAACTGATTCCTGCAAGATGGTCGAAGAGCAGTCTGAAGCATTCCATACGTTTCTCTGACATTTTTTCCAAGTTTAAAACAGAATTTTATTGCATATCGTTCTTCTAAAGTGTCAGATTGCATTTTTGAAATTTACCAACTGTGATAGTAGGGTGTATTCGAATTCCTGCTGTAGCTGTTCATTTGAACCTGAAATCAGCAGCTACAGCAGGAATTACAGCAGCTACAGCAGCTGTTCATTTGAAGCTGAAATCATAAGAATTGGTCAGCCATTTTATAAGATGTATAGTAATAACCTACTGAATTTTCAAGAGTCTACGACAATTTTAAATGCCCATACGAAAAAAGTCTGGAAACTTATCGTATACACCTCGTAACTCTGTGCAGAAAAAGCTCAGGCTCGTTTAAAAATGTTATCACGAAAATGTCTTAACATATCATATATATTCTATATATTTGTATAAAGTGTATTTAGCACTAAACAACCAACAGTGTTTGATGTACCATAAAACCCAACCAAAACAAATCATATATATCTAAAATATACATGTAAATAATATTTGGCATTAAATAACCATCAATTGTTGATATGCCATTCCTGGCAGCAACACCCCACAAGACACCAATTATACTGCCAACTACTTCCTATCACGTAAACTATCCAAGTTAGACGAACCAGACATGCAGGACACTGCTTGAGAAGCAGGGACAAGCTCATAAGAGATGTACTCCTATGGACCCCCACATATGGCCGGGCAAAAGCAGGACGACCAACAGGAACATACATTCAGCAGCTATGTGAGGATACGGGATGTAGCCCTGAAGACCTACCAGAGGCGATGAACTATAGGGAGGAGTGGCGAGAGAGGGTCAGGGATATCCGTGCTAATGGCACGACATGATGATGATGATGATGTTGATATGCCATAGAAACCAACCAACCAACCAACCATCTTTTTGTCGAGTCAAATAAGTAAAGTCATCATATCTCCTCGTCTTTTGTCAGCTTTTCTTCATTATTGCATCTTTTTGTTGTCCTCTCTTCTAACAGTGGGTCTGAGCCTCTTACATATTTTGTTTATTAATATTGTCCAATATCTGATCCGCATCGATCTCTTTCTTAATATCTTTACTTGATTTCAGACTTTTTCCTTCGTCTCTGCATGACGGAGATTCTTTTCATACGAATAAGTTAATTTCCATTTATTACACACACGTATATATATATATATATATAGGCTAATGTGTGTGTGTGTGTGTCTAAAACTTAAAATACGAAAAAAAGTTTAAATGAAATACTATATGAGGCTGCTACAATAATAAGCCCAGCAACCATAACACACGAAGTAAATAGCTTTAAGTAACACCACCAAAAAGTTTGGCTTGGATTGATCGCAAGATGTCGTCCTAAATCTTACGCTAAATCTTACGCTACTTATTAAGTCTTTCACGTGACGAGCTGATTATTGTGACAAAACATGAAACCTTGAGTGATGGAGAGAGTAATGCAGGAACCAATATATATATATATATATATATATATATATATATATTAACAGTATTGGTACTATTTACCAACCCCTCCGCTCGGGCAGGATATGACACAAGGTCAATTTTTAAGCGGAGTTTAATAGGTTTGAATTCAGAGTTTTCCTTCTCCGAGACTAGTTGCCTCAACAAGGCTGAAGAACCTAGTCCGTCCTACTATTTACCCATAGCTGGAGGGAGAATAAGGGGGTTCATACCTTTCCCAAGGGTATTTGCCTGAAAGTGAACATAATAGCGCGACTGGAGTACGAACTCGCGTACTACGATTCCGCAGTTCATCGCTTTAACCATTACACCACGAGGACACCCCTATATTAACAGTATTGGTTGTCACGAAATCAATTTGTGGGAATGTGTCAAACCAAGTGCAATATTATATGGAGAGTGCTCAATATCTAGGATAGAGCTATTATATAATAATAATAATGATAAACAAATATATATTAGATATATATATATTTAATTCATGGAATACCCCTGTGTTTCATGGATTTTTTTGCAAAAAAACAATCATCGGGGAGTTAAGAAAATGAAATGAATCAAAAAGCGAAAAGATACAGTAAAAAAAAAAACGTTGGGATTTTGTAGGAATCTTTACGTGTGATTGTGTGTGATTGTGTGTGTGTGTGTGTGTGTGATTGTGTGTGATTGTGTGGGTTATAGTTGTGTATTATTGCATATCTGTATGTGTGTGTGTAATTGAAGGTACAAATGCAGCACATTGTTTTAACCGGATATAAATTCATCTGTGTATCTTATTTTTGTGCTACATTATTTTATTTCTGTATCTGTAGGTGACTATAGTTAAGGAACAAAACATCATCATTGCATGTTGAGGGGAATGAATAAAGATTTGATTTGTAAGCGTCTTGAAACGGTTATCTTATAGTAGACCAGAATCACAATGGGTATAAGTAGGGATATATTGTATTACAATATGATATTGTACAATGTTGGTATTATATTTAGGGAAGAGAATTAGGCTAGGATATAATAATAAATTGATGAAATGTGCGTAAATATTAGGCAATTTAGGAAATGAAGAGCATACGTCATGAGTTCTAAAAAGGATTTTTTTTTTCGTTTATGTCTCGTCAGAAAACACCGGTGTTCCCTGACGAGACGTGACCTAAAAAAAGGTCCTTTTTTAGAACCTAAGATATTAGCTCTATTTAAAGCTATTCTAAAAATTCAAATACTGCAATATATATATATTTATCTCTTAGAGGACTCCAGTGTTCCAGTAGACGTCGGAATGTAATTAATGGAAAGCAAAATAAATTTGTAAAATACTCAGATCTTGCCAAGGAACTGAAAAAGGACAAAGAAATCGCGGAATATGAAGTTACAAGAGTACTCATGGAATAATCTCCAATAACCTATTGTCATTTCGGTGGTGCTTAGAATACGTTAACGGTACCCCTCGAAAGGAGTATTCTGATTATGACACAAAACTCATCTGACGTTGAAAGTCCAATTGTGAAAATCTGAGGAGGATAGATTAACCGTTTATTGCCATAACTCCCAGGTCCACTCTGGAATGCTATTTCAGTTTAGGGTCCCAGTCATGTGTCAAATAATTCTGATGGAACTATATATATATATATATATATTAGGATTGCGTAGACACAGGGTTTACAGTGCTTCGAGATTGTCAATTTCTCGCTAATGACATCATTAGACAAAGATGCACTGGTAAGAAACTAAAATTCACCAGACATAGTTGGCTCAGTATTTCCATTATCCTAACTTAAATTGAAGTATGCTCAAGTGCCAATATTGAGCACTATTTGAAAATACAGTAAACTACATTATATATATATATATATATATATATATATATATATATATATATATATATATTTGTGTAAGTATTATTTCAATAATTCTACATTTATATACTCATACAATTTTCAAACATGCAACCTTTTAAACTGGCCAGTTTACACTTAGTAAATATCTATTTCCATTCCCATAAACACACGTCTGCGCATAAAGATAACCTCCAAATCATAGCTTTTCACTTACTGACTACTACGCATGCGCGTATGGATAGACGAACGAATCCCTTGTCGCCCCCTTTTGTAGCCAATTGGTGAAGCTACCTATAACAGGAAATTGGATTAAAGTCAGGGCGACTGTATCGAATAAAAGGGTCGGGTTTGCTGTTGGTTTGTTTTGAACTGCACCAGAGTCGAATGACATCGTCCAGGGATGAAATTGAGAAGGTCCCGCGAAATACCACTGACGTCTAAACTTTGCAAAGAAGCAGACGACATTAAACGAGGAACAATAATAAAATTAATGAACGCGAGCGATCAGTTTACGTTCTAGCGATCCGCGCTTATCACGTCTTGAGGATTTCGCAATAGGCACCCTGATTGGGAGTGGCCTTGCGAGGAATTGTCCATCTGTGCTATTGTCTTTGTGACGACTTCGTGTCCACTGGCAAGAACGCTATCGTAACGTAACGAAACGTAAAAAAAAAAAAAGAAAGAGTTAAAAATTACAAAAAAACAAACAAACAAACAAACAAAAAAACACATGGGGTGTGGGAAGGTACCTCTTTACGAAGGGGATAAAATATGATGAATAAAAAAAATTAAAAACTTTGAAATAAATTCAGGAAAGAAGACATGGCTGTTGGCTCAGATTCACAGTCACATTTAAAAATTGTTTTTACAAACTGCCTTTTATAGAATCCACAGAATTCATTTATTTCAATTAAATTAGATTTAGAGCAGTCACATGTTTAGTGGTTGAGTTTCCGTGGCGTAGTGTCTGACGTGTTGGTCGATGATACTGTAGTAAGTGAGTTCGTACTCCAGTCACGCTATGACGTTCACTTTCGGAGAAATACCGTTAAAAAGTCATGAACCCACTTGTCCCTTAAGCTAACAATTAAATACTACCATGACTGTTCTATAATGAGAGCTTTGGCATTAAATAACCCACGAAGGTCGCTATGCCTTTAACACCGAAGCCGTTTATTTAGTGGTTCAGGAATCACGCCAGTAAAATACCATTAAAATTGCCACTAGAACAATCTAGAAAATCACCGTGACGTTGTGGTAAACGTGCAAGTCTGTGATAGCGTAACGAACGAGTTCGAACTCCAGTTGCACGATTACGTTCACTTTCGGACCAGCAAGGGTTGGGAAAGATATGCAAACCCCTTTTTTCCCGAGCTATGGATAAAAAGTACCGCTACTGTTCCGTAAGGATTGCTTTGGCATTAAATAATCCACGAAGGTTGATATGCCATTAAAGTAAGAAACTAAACAAAAAAAAAACGAAAGGCATGCGTCTACTGGGGTGACAGTAATGTTTTGCAATATCTTGGTTTGAGTTAGTTTGTGGCATGTATATCAGGTGGGAAAAACAGTTCAATGCATGGCTGTTACTTGCTGTGGTTGGTAGTGTCGTGGTAGTTCGTGTGTTGACACGTTGTGCATTGCTTCACTCGGTGATTGATTTGAAAGTCACGCTGATTAACGTGCAACGTAGTCTAATTGAGAATATCATGTTTATACTTCGAACTGAGTCATAACGGTGAGGTTCCAGCCGTGCTGGAGCTTTGGGGAATGCGGAGTATTCGTTTATTGCCATTGCGCCCAGGTCCACTCTGGCCCAGGGTGGTTGCAGCTGATAGGGTCCTATCTATGGGTTAAATAGAACTGACAGCATACTAATGCTAAGCTGAATTGTTTGAATAAACTGAATAGCTTGAAATAGAAATGTTTTTGACAATTAAACCGTACTTAACATGGTGTAATGGTTATCGTCGTAGGAAATAGACACGACGACACGAGTTCAAATCCTGGACGAGACTGATTGCATTTCACATAGCACTAATACCCTTGGGAAAGGTATGAATCCAATTATTCTCCCTCCAGCTATGGGTAAATAGTAGGGCAGACTAGGTTCTTCAGCCTTGGTGAGGCAACTAGTCTAGGAGAAAGAAAACTCTGAATTCGAACCTGTTAAACTTCGCTTAAAAAATGACCTTGTGTCATATCCTGCCCGAGCGGAGGGGTTGGTGAATAGGATTAAACCGTACTTACATTTAAACTGCGTTCTTATGCTTAATTGAATTATTTGAAATAGAACTGTTTTTCGACATTAAAACTGTATTTACACTTAACTGAATTGTTACATATAACTGCTTGAATAGTTTGAAATAGACATTTTTTTGACCATTAAACTGTGTACTTATGCTAAACTGAATATTTTTTAAAAGAACAGATTATTTACATAAAAATGGATTTGGCGTTAAATAACCTGCAAAGCTTGATATGCCATAAAACTTAATAAAGCCACCAACCTGAGTCATAACGCCGCGGAAGTATCCAAAAACATTTGTTTCCAAAATGTGTAGGTGCAGTAGATCCCTGTAGACTAACCAAATAGTTGAAGTTACACACCATTAAGGCAATATCAATACACTAATCGAATTCTTTTTATTAATTCATCTGACAGTTTCCAAAAATTCTTAAATTCTTTTTCTAGCCATTATTTCTAAAATAATCCCATTCAATCTTTTTTTTTTTATTCGGCAATTCGTTCCAGAAATATAAGTAAGTAAGTAAATTTGGCGACCGTAGTCGAGGGCGACCAGAAGGCTCCCTTTACAATAGCTACTACACCGAGGCGTAGGGGAGGGCGCTACTCCTTTCCCTGGTTTGCTCCACTTTACCCTCGATACCTACCTTATATTGCTGAGTGTTAAGCAAGGAGGTATCAAGTACCATTTTTAAAGTCTTTGGTATGACGCGACCTGAGATTGAACCCAGGTCTCCCGGACCCTTGGCAAACACTCTACCCACTGGGCCAATGAGCCGGTAGTATCCAGACCTAGTTTTGAAATCTGTCTAGATCGTAAATTTCTTGTTCGAGGAGAAATATTGAACAAATGTCTCTCATGATAAGGAATCTTATTGATTATATGAAAAGTTTCAAGTAGATCTCCTCTCATTTTTATTTCAAGTAAAGCCATCATCATCATCATGTCGTGCCGCCAGCACGGATATCCCTGACCGTCTCTCGCCACTTCTCCCTATCATTCATCACTTTTGGCAGGTCTTCAGGTTTACATCCCGTATCCTCACATAGCTGCTGTATGTATGTTCGAGCTGATCGTCCTGCTTTTTCTTGGCCATATGCGGGGGTCCATAGGAGTATATCACTAATCCTAATCTCTCTAATATCTCTTTACAACTGTAATCTTTTACTTTTTAAAATTATATTTTTTATTCTCTCTTGTATGCCCCCCACCCAATTTCAATATTACATTCAAATTTCTATCTCTCGATACTGGAACCCAGAACTTAAAACAGTATTCTATATTATGTAGTATTAGGTCTTCATATTTTGAATATATATTAGATCAACACTGGTAAAAAAAAAAAACATCGTTTCAAATAGCCCACATACGTTAGGTTTGTTTAATAATAATTAGAAGATTCACTTTTCCCAGAATGCAATGTCGATGGCTATAGATATAAGACCGGAAGTTGTTCATGGTTTATATGCAGAAGATAATCCTGCACTATAGCTAAGAAGAAAAGAATTTATCTCTTAGAGGACTACGGTGTTCCTGTAGACCTCGGAATATAATAAATGGAAAGCAAAATAAATCTGTAAAATACTCAGATCTTGCCAAGGAACTGAAAAAAGACAAAGAAATCGTGGAACGTGAAGTTACAAGAGTACTCTTGGAATAATCTCCAATAACCTATAGTCATTTCGGTGGTGCTTAGAATACGTTGACGGTACCCCTCGAAAGGAGTATTCTGGTTATGACACAAAACTCATCTGACGTTGAAAGCCCAGTTCTGAAATTCTGAGGAGGATAGATTAACCGTTTATTGCCATAACTCCCAGGTCCACTCTGACCTGGAGTGCTATTTCAGTTTAGGATCCTAGTCATGTGTCAAATTGTTCTGTTGGAACCACTTCGATTGGACTGTGTGCTAAAAAAATCTTTAGGAAATAACAATACAAAAAATATAAATATACACGATTCACTAACCTCGAGGCATAAAATAACACTAGGCAGATTTACATGCCTTTAAAATCAATCAATCTATCAATCAATCAAGAACTTAGTAAAGAGATTGGGAAAAGTGCAAATCTTGAGAAGGACTGAGAGCGTCTAGACGACTGTTTGAATCAGTTTGAAGAGAGATGAATTCTGTAGAGTCGAGTAGACTAACTGTCACGAGAACTTCAGTGAATACTACTTGTTACTGCTGTTGAGAACGCTTGCAAAGAGACGACGACTGGTACTACTGCCACACATTACTATTCCAAAAATTACTCAGTCGGCTGGGGCTGTTGAATACACCCACTGCATCTCTGCAGAGGAGTAAGAGACTCCCCCAACAAATGGCCCAGTCGGCTGGGGCTGTAGAATACACTGACTACATCTCTGCAGAAAAGTGAGACCCACCCCCAATGATTGTCCTGGATATGACACTAAGCAATCTGATCGTGAGGCTTCGGTAATGCTGGAGCTTTGGGGAATGCTGAGTATCTCTTCATTGAAATCGCTCCCATATCCGCTCTGGCCCGAAGTGGTAGCACTTGTTAGGGTCAAATAGAAGTAAACAGTGTACTTATCCCAAACTGAATTACTCGAAATAGAACTGTTTTGACATTTAAACAGCGTACTTATGCTAAATTGAATTGTTTAAAATAGAACTCTTTTTAAAATTGAAACTGTAGTTACGCTGAATTTTTTAAAAATATAACAGTTTTGACATTTAACAGTGTGTTTAATAAAAATTATACTTCTACTAAACTGAATTTGTTTGAATTTGAACTGTTTGAATCAACTGAATAGCTTGAAATATAAATGTTTTTGACAATTAAACTGTTTACTCATGCTAAACCGAATTGTTTGAAATAGTACTGATTATTTGTATAAAAATGGATTTGGCATTGGATAACCTACAAAGGTTGATATGCCATAAAACAAAAACATAATATTCCAACAACAACAATTACTACTACTATTACTTTACAATTTCTGATGGTGATAAGAATAATAAAAATTAATCACATTGTTAGCGAATGTAGCACGACAGGAATTCAAGGGCAAGCATGACTGGGTAGGAACAGTGATCTACGGGAAATTGTGCAAAAAACTAAAATTTCATTATACTGACAAATGGTAATACGCACAAACCAGAATCTGTCCTTCAGAATGAAACGCATAAAATCTTCTGAGATTTTGAGACACAAACGGGTTTCTTTATTCCGTCCAGAAGACCCGACCTACCGCTAATTTGCAAGAGAAAAAAAGAACTTGCCATCTTGTGGATTTTGTTGCGTACAGAGTGAAAATGAGAAAAGGTCAAATGCTGTACAAATGCCAGGACCTTACTCGAGATTTGAAAAGATTTGCAGAACCTGAGGTGGCAGTGATTCCAATCATAGCTGGAGCCCTTGGAACAGTTCTCAATAACTTGGAACAAAAAGACAATAAACTGTAGATTACAGGAAGAATTAAAACCATCGCATAACTAAAATCAGCTAGGATACTTAGAAAAGTCCTGGTTATCCGAGTAGACTTGCTCTCACTCAGACTCCAGTGAAAAACAATCAGTTAGAACTGTTGGGAAAAACCCGCCATTAAAATAATAAAAATATGAATTAAATAGAACAACCGTAAGTTCAAGCCTCAAGTTTGACTGCCATATTGGACTGAGAATTTTTACCTTTTTATCTGTGTGTTTCCAGCTGATTTTTCTCTCGTCTTTTCATGTCGTCTTTCAAGTTTGTAAAGATTATGTTTTGACTTACCAAAAACGTAAGTGCTTTAAAAGCAACGAACTAAAACGCAAGATTCTTGTTTTGTTAGGGTGATGGTTAAACTTCTTGGTCTCTTTCAGCTAAGCGCTGAGTTTTGGGTTTGTCAAGTGTTTCTTTACAAAAATTTCAGCAGCTTTTCTTTCTTTCTTTCTTTCTTTCTTTGTTCACTTTCAGCATATATATATATATGTGTGTGTGTGTATTTCTTTCTTTTAAAGCGCATATTTTTCTTTCTTTTGCGGGGTTCTTTCTTTCTTTCTTTCTTTCTTTTCACTTTCAACACACACACACACACTCACACACACATATATATATATCTTTCTTTCATTCTTTTTCCTTTCAAAGCACATATTTTTCTTTCTTTTGTGAGATTCTCTCTTTCTTTTTTTCTTTTCACTTTCAACATATATATTTCTTTTTTTCTTTCTTTTCACTTTCAACACACACACACACACACACACACACACACACACACACACACACACACACACACACACACACACACACACACATATATATATATATATATATATATATATATATATATATATATATATTCTTTCTTCCTTTCTTTTTTCTTTTAAAGCACATATTTTTCTTTTTTTTGCGGGATTTTTCTTTATTTCTTTCTTTTCACTTTCAACATATACATTTCTTTCTTTCTTTCTTTCTTTCTTTCTTTCTTTTCACTTTCGACATATACATTTCTTTCTTTCTTTCTTTCTTTCTTTCTTTTCACTTTCAACATATAAATTCCTTTCTTTCTTTCTTTCTTTCTTTCTTTTTTTCTTTCTTACTTTCTTTTTTTCTTTTCACTTTCAACATATACATTTCTTTCTTTCTTTCTTTCTTTCTTTCTTTCTTTCTTTCTTTCTTTCTTTCTTTTCACTTCCAACACACATATATATATATGTATATATATATCTCATTTTCATTTCGTTTACAGGTTCCTCTGGTGGTGTAATGGTTAGCAAGCTCGACTAGTAAACCTACACGAGTGAGTTCGAGTCTTATTGGGTGCCTCTTTCATATGGCCTTGTGCCATATCTAAGCAAAAAGCTTAGTAAATTTTCATTTCATTTATGGTCGTTTCTTTGTTTTGTTGTTTCTTCACCAACCTTTTTCTTTTTTACTGAATTCTTTCTTTCTTTCTTTTTCTTTCTTTCTATTTAAAGCACATATTTTTCTTTCTTTTGCGAGATTCTTTCTTTCTTTCTTTCTCTCTTTCTTTCTTTCTCTCTTTCTTTCTTTCTTTGTGCAGAGAATTCGTTTTGTTAATGTCCTGTTTTTCAGTCGATTCATATCTTTTTTACCATTTTTATCTTCCATTCTCGTTTTTTTGTGTGTCTTTCAGTGGAGTGGAAAATATTTGAATCTTAGAAAGTCGATCCTTTATTGCACAAAATTGTAACCATAGAAACAGTATTTTCCCGCGCTTTATTTCAGATGTGAAGAAAATCAGTTCTTTACCACCGGAAGTAGATGGTATGATAAAAAAAAACATGAAGAATCAAAAACAAAAACAAAATACAACGTAACAAAATACACGAAAAAGAAGAGAAAATGGATGCCAAGTGTTTTAATGGCTCTGCAAAATCGACTGATTCTCATTGGAGCGGGAAATTTGTGATCAATGCAGCCGGAAGTGAAGAATCGACTGAATTTAGGCATTGAATTTAGAACATTTCATTATGTTTTGTATTTATTCAAATCATTTTTCTACATTTTCTTTCTTTAATTCTTTCCTGAAAAGAAAAAAAGCAACGTTCTTTGGAATTATCTATCTATCTATATCTATCTATCCACAAATTTCCTTTATCATTCCTTTCTCTCTCTCTGTCTATATATATGTGTGTGTGTGTGTGAGTGTGTGTGTCTTTCTTATCTATTTGTCCTTCTTTCCTTCCTTTATCTATCTATCTATCTTCAAATTTATTTTATCATTCCTTTCTCTCTCTCTCTCTCTCTCTCTCTCTATATATATATATATATATATATATATGTCCTTTTTATCTATTTATCCTTTCTTCCTTCCTTTCTTGTTTCCTCTGTCTATCTATCCTCAAAATTTCCTTTATCATTCCTTTCTCTTTCTCTCTCTCTCTCAATCTATCTATCTATATATATATATAAAAGTCTTTTTTATCTCTTGGTTCTTCTTTCATCAATCTATCTATCTATCTATCTATCCTCCAATTTCTTTTGTCATTCTTCTCTCTCTCTCTCTCTCTCTATATATATATATATATATATATATATATATATATGTGTGTGTGTGTGTGTGTATGTGTGTGTGTATGTGTGTGTGTCCTTTTTTTCTATTTGTCCTTCCTTCCTTCTTTCCTTCCTTCATCTATCTATCTATCTATCTATCCTCAAATTTCGTTTATCAATTCTTTCTTTCTCTCTCTCTCTCTTTCTCTCTCTCTCTCTATATATATATATATATGTGTGTGTGTGTGTGTGTGTGTGTGTGTGTGTGTGTGTGTGTGTGTGTATGTATCTTCTTTCCTTTCTTCCTTTATTTCTTCCTTCATCTATCTATCTATCTATCTATTTGCAAATTTCTTTTATAATTCCTTTCTGTATGTATATAAGTTTATACTTTTTTCTATGTCTCATTCCCTTCTCCTTTTCTCCCTTCCTTTCTTTCTGTTCAAATGAACTTACCTCTACTGCTACTTTGACAACTCGCTTCTTTTGACTCATTAATGACGTGAAATAATGTCTTGCAGTTTTAGGGGTTAATTGGGTTAAACATTAAGTATTAAAAAAATAAAACAGAAAAAGTAAATATCCGAAGAGATAAAAACAAATCTTTAATTTCGTTAGTATTTAGAGATCAAGTCTCTTACTCCAAATCTACCGTCATTTTCCCGTTTAGACCAACAACTTTGGAAAAGTTACGCTTTTTATCCAAAAATCATGTCATGCTGGACGAAATTCATTCCGTGAAAGAATCCGATTAAAAACTTTCTCTTACATGTACAGCTGTTGTCGATTTCCTATCTCTGTTTTTTTGTCACTTCGCTGAAGGGTTGACAAATACAAAATCTCCTTTTCTCTAGTGCACACATAAATTTAATCATTTTATATATATTACTGACCACGTTTGTGGGTTAGGACACCGGGCGACTGATGGCAACTTACGCATTCGACTGTTCTCGTCTTGGTATAAGTTGAAATTTCTGGCTTCTTGGTCAGAGCTGTTGTGTCGAATTCACCGCGGGTTCATCTATCAAATAAACTGATTGACCCACAACATGGCAATGATAAATCCCACTTATCTGTTTGGTGACACAAGCGCTATGCATTATGCTTCTGGAGTCGAATATATTACAATATGTTCGATGGTTCGTATCTTGCGAAGTTTTTGTTTGTCGATTTGTTTTGTCGTTTTTGTCATTGAGATTTTTAACCCGCAAATAGGAAACAAGAACAATTTAGAGTTTTCTTTTTCAGAAAATGTTCTTTTTATCATTCTAACACCAGCCAATAATGTTTTCATTGAATATTATGTGGATTTGAATGTCCTAAAGTGACTAATTTTTTTTCCATCCTGGAAAATAAGAAACAAAGAGTGATCGCCATTTGAAAAATGCGGCTTCAAAATTGATATTTCTAAAAATCCTTGCTTACATTCGAGCTTTTCATCCAGTAAGCATACTGTTTGTGAAATCTACTCTTAGAGCAATAGATAACACTTTATTCTTTTTTGGGTTTGAGACTATCCAGACCTAAAGTTAGAAAGGCGTCATAGATGTAAGAAAGATTGCTGTCACTCGATCTCTAGACACCGAGTTTGGAAATGTCATCATTATCATTATTGTGTCGTGCCGCAAGCACGGATTTCCCTAACTCTCTCTCTCTCTCTCTCTCTCTCTCTCTCTCTCTCTCTCTCGCCATTCTCCTCTATCATCCATTTCTTCTGGCAGGTCCTCTAGACTACATCATGTGTCCGTACAGAGCTGTTGTAGATAAGTCCTAGCTGGTCGTCCAACACTTGCTCTTCCGTGTGAAGAGCTCCATAAGAGAATGTGACTGTCACTAATGAGTTCGTCTTTACTTCTTGTTGTAGCCAGAAATAAAGACACAATCGAGAAATTGAGTTAAACAAATACATTAATAAAGAATAGTAATACAATATATACAAATGTGATGGCTACCAGCGAAACTATTCGGTCCGACTATCAAGTCTGTCTGCTGGAATACGGCCTTCTGTCTTACAGCAGTACCTGCTGCTATTTATTGCTGGTAGAGTTTATTTGTGCGTGGGTAAATTACCACAACATTTCTCCAGTAGTGTCCCGCATATCTTGTTCATCTAATTTTAGAAATAAGTAGGTAGCCGTGCAGCTGCTTTTTATGGGATGTTGCTTCTAGGATCTGTTCAGTGAAATTACCGTCAAGCTTTTTTTTTTAATACGCTTAGCTAGCTTCTTTGTAGTTCTTCCATATAGTAGTATGGAATGAATAATAATATTGATATTATAAATGTTGGGAAATAACAGAGAGTATAATGTTGCAAACTAACGCTAAGAAGACTAGACACGACTGAGTGGGAAAGATGAATCACAGGCAATTGTTCAAGAAAATGAAATTTTATCATACTGACAAATGGTATATGCCCAAATTAGAATCCATCGAAGAGAATTAAACGAATAAATTCTCTGGAATTACGAAATTCAAACAGATCACTAAATCCTGGCCTGAAGACTAGTTGATTAAAAAAAACGAAACTTGTTTTTTGGGAGGATTTTGCTGTTCCTGCAGATCCCAGAGTGGAAAAGACAGAAATAAGAAAAATATCGACAAATACTTATACCTTGCCTGGGGACTAATTAACCGAGGAACATGAAAGTATTGATGACAGCAATTGTAGTTGATGCACTTAGAACGGTCTCTAAGAGATTGGGAAAAAAAAGACAGGAGGAACTTGAAATCTGGGGAATAAATGAGATCATCCTGACTATAGCACGGTTAAGATCAGTTTAAATACTGATAAGAGTCCAGGTTTTCTAAAGAGATTTGCTGTCTCTCAGACTCCAGTGAAAGACCAACATTTAAAATTCGTGAGAAAAACTCGCTAGGAATGAAATATCAAATTTGGAGGTCAAAGAAAGAATTAAGACCACGGCACTGTTGAAGTCGGATTAAGAATATTCCTAGATAGCTGAGAGGAATTGTCTTGAATACAATACCGGCATTATGATGAATGAAGGAATCATAACACTTTTCTTTATTAAACTATCATCATCATCATCATGTCGTGCCGCCAGCACGGATATCCCTGACCCTCTCTCGCCACCTGTCCCTATCATTCATCGCTTTTGGCAGGTCTTCAGGGTTACATCCCGTATACCCACATAGCTGCTGTATGTATGTTCGAGCTGGTCGTCCAGCTTTTGCTTGGCCATATGCGGGGGTCCATTGGAGTACATCACTGATGAGTCCGTCCTTGCTTCTCCAGCATGTCTGGTTCGTCTAACTTGGATAGTTTTCGTGATGGGAGGCAAGTGGCCGTATAGTTGGGGTCGTGTGGGGTATTGTCGCCAGGACTTGTTCAATTTTGCTCTCAACATTCTTGTGTAATTGCCGTCTATTTTCTTCTTCAGCCGTTTAGTTAGCGTCCAAGTAGTGCATCCATATAGTAGTATCGATACAACCACTGCCTGGGAGAAACTGCGTTTCATTTTATCGGTCAGGTCTTTATTCCATATGATCGAGAACCTATCGATAGCTGTCCATGCTTTCGTTAGTCGTGTTTCGATGTCTTTTTCGGTTGATGAGACGCTACTTCCTAGGTCGCTGAATTTGTCTACTAGGGGTCGAAAATGACGGAAGTAGAAGAGAGAGAGAGAGAGAGAGAGAGAGAGAGAGAGAGAGAGAGAGAGAGAGAGAGACAAACAGATGAGGACTTGAAGGGCTTGGACACTGCTATATTGACCCTTAACTTCTTTTCTTGACCATGCCACGCTGTGTTATTTTCCGGGCCTTACATCTTTGCCTCTTCTTCTCGCCCAGGGACCAGTGCTAGCTGTTGCCCGACCGTGACTGACAGTATTTCTTCAGACTGCAAAACTGAGACTGACTGTTACTCTCTGGGTACCTGTGCATATATAATTTCATAACGCCTACGCTTTTCCGGTACACCTACGTATGGCTGGCTTCCTGTTTACACAGACGCGTTTACACATCATGAACATCGGGCGCTGTCAAGAGTCAATATGCAACACTTGCCGTCACTCGAACTTAAGAGTAAGTCAGCAGTTTGCTATGGAGCGAAAACATGCATAAAATGAATAATGATAATCATTATTGTTATAATAATAATCTGGACCTTGGCTGAGAGCTAAGAAAGCTGTGGAAAGTGAGAGTGACGATGATATCAATTGTAATTTGCGTTTTTTGAACGATCTCCAACATCTTAGAAATGTAGTTGGAAGAGTGGGAAATTGGAGGACGAATCGAGAACATCCAAACTACAGCATTGTTAGGATCGGCCCTGGAGCATGGAGGAGACTTGCTGTCACTCAGAATTCAGTGGAAGAAAATCAGCGAACGCTTGTGTGAAAAACTAGCAAGGAGTAATAATTATTATGTAACCGTTCCCAAACCTTAGAAAAAGATCCGAGAAATCGTGTTACATAGCCGTACATGAATACGTGAAATAGACATATTCATACCGGTACGCAAAACGTTCATAATGTCCATAACGCACATATATATATAACATAGGAATCCTGAAACATGAAAATCCCTTACGACTTCTTAGTTCAGGTACGAAACCTTTTATTACCTTTGAGTTAAAAGGTTTCTCGACATAAGGAACAGAGAGGCACAATCTTTCTATGACGACGTTTCCATCTGCCTCAAACTTACGTGCGACACATGCTCAAGGCCTCGGTTAACAAGTGAAAGTCAACCTTCTTTTTTTGACCTCAAAACTCAACTAACTGACTTTTCTCAAATCTCAGCCCACGCTTCCGGTGCATGACGTCACTCACATCCCTGGTCGCATCGATCTATCTGGGATTTTTATTGTGACATCTCTGAATGACACGTCCGCTCCGCATGCGCGTGAACACCTGCACTCATGTTTTCACCTAACTAACCCATGCACTGAGCAGAAAGGTTCTCAGCCTAACTAAACCGAAAGGCAAGATATATAAAACGAAATCCCTCGGCCATTATATTACAATCGGAGATTAGAAGGACCAAGACCATCCAGAGTACAAAATTATTGAGATCAGCTAGAATACTGAGAAGAGTCCTGGAAACCTAAGGAGATTTACTGTCTCTCAGACACCAGCAAACACTTATGTAAAAAACTTGCAGCGAATAAAATGATAGTTTGCGTGAGTTATATGGTGACACAAGAAGAAGAAGAAGAAGAAGAAGAAGAAGAAGAAGAAGAAGAAGGTGAGCGATATTGCAATAAGCGACATCGTAATAAGCAAGATCGAAATAAACGTGATCGAAATCGCAAAACTACGTTAACCTTCAGACTTATACTCCCAGCAATGGTTTAAATAGTATGACGCTGTTCTTCACAAAAAAAAAAAAAACCCACGAAGTTTGATTTAATTTAGTTTTTTGGCATATCAACCATTATAAGTTATTAATGCCAAATCCATTTTTATACATATAAGCAGTTTTATTTCAAGCTATTCACTTTAGAATAAATATAGTTTTTTAATTTACACACAGTTAAATATCGAAACATTTTTATTTCAAACAATTCAATCTAGCATAAATACGCAATTTAAATGTCGAAAACAGTTCTGTTTCAAACAATTCAGTTTAGCACAAGCGCACAGTTTTGTTCTACTTGAACCCATAGATAGGACCCTATCAGGTGCTACCAGTCCGGTCCAGAGTGGACTTAAGAGCGGTAGCAATAAAGGGGTACTCTGCATTCCCTAAAGCTCCAGTATTGCAGAAGGGTCACCATCAAAGTGTTTAGTGTCAAATTCAGGACACTGACAGGAGAATTTTACCCTTCAGCAGACATGCAGTCGCCGTATTCTACAGCCCAAGCCGACAGAGCAAAAATAACCCACGAAGTCTGATATATCATTTCGGAAAGAAAACTAACCAAATTAGAAGAAGAAGAAGAAGAAGAAGAAGAAGAAGAAGAAGAAGAAGAAGAAGAAGAAGAAGAAGAAGAAGAAGAAGAAGAAGAAAGAGCAGCGTACGAATAATCAAGAGAATGTGACAGAAAAGAAGGAAACAAAGGAACTAAAGAAGAGAGAATTGGAATAAGAAGGGTGGAAAGATGGTTGGTTGGTTGGGTTTTGACATATCAACCTTTGTGGGTTGTTTATTGCCAATTCCATTTTTATTCAAATAATCAGTTCAAACAATTTAGTTTAGCATGAGTACACAGTTTAATTGTCAAAACCTTTTCCATTTCAGGCTAATCAGTTTAGTCTAACAGTTCTAATTCAAACAATTCAGTTTGGCGTAAGTACAGTTTCAATATCAAAAACAGTTCCATTTTAAACAATTCAGTTTAGCATAAGTATACAGTTTAGATCTATTTGACCCATAGATAGAAACCTATTAGGTGCTACTGCTCCGGGTTAGAGAGTACATGGGAGCCATGGAAATGAAGGAGTACTCCGCATTCCCCAAAACTCAAGCATTACTGGATCCTCACCATCTGGTTGTTTAATGTCATATCCAGGACACTCGTTAGGGAAATCTTACCCCTCTACAGAGAAGTAGTCGGTGTATTCTACAGCCCCAACCGATTGGGAAATTCTCAGTACGGATTCTGGTTTATGCGCGTACTGTTTGTTCGGAAAGTCAAATACCAATTTCTTGCACAATTCTCAGTGGATTACCTTTCACAACCAAGCGTGCCAAGTCTTATACTTCCTTTGCGTTAGTTCACTATGTTCCTTTTCATGTGATTTATTCTGTTGCTTATTATCGATTTAGGCTTTAATAAGTGGTGCGTTCAATAAGTTTCCAGACTTTTTTTGCACAGGCATTTAAATTGTTGGAAACTCATGAAAATTCGTTATGCTATTGCTATATATCTTATGATATGACTGACCAATGTTTATGATTTCATGTGGAAATGAACAGCTATAGCAGCAATTGGAATACACCCTACTAAAGCCTGATTGTCACAGCTGGTGATTTTCAAAAATGCAATCTGGACGTGAGGACACTTTAGAAGAACGATTTGCAATAAAATTCTGTTTTAAACGTGGAAAAAATGTCACAGAAACGTATGGAATGTTTCAGACGGCTATAGGACTATCTTGTATGAATCTAGCATCAGTTTTTGAGAGCCTAAAGAGATTCCAGGAAAGCAGGGAGTCTGTGAGGGATACTGAGAGGTGTGGGAGGAGTAAGGAAGTCAACAAACCAGACTTGATTGGGCAAAGGGTTAGGTTTAGGGTTACTATGTTGAGCTTTTAAGGGAGTTTAGGAAGAGATTACTTGGGAAGAGGCCAGCACTCTTGAATTTGGGTCAGTGGCATTTCCACCAGGACAATGCACCAGTCCACAACTCCATCCTTGTCACAGACTATTTGACTAAGATGGGCATCAAGATAGTTCCTCAGCCTCCCTATAGTCTAGACCTTGCTCCCAGTGACTTTTGCTTATTCCCTAAGCTCTGAGGCTGTTGTTATGAGACAATTGAGGAGATGAGTGAGGCTGTGACGAAGGTCATTAACACGCTTACACATGAGGACTTCCATGGGGCCTTCCAGAAGTTGTTGGAACGGTACAACATGTGCATTGCAGCCGGAGGAGATTACTTCGAAGGGAGCAAGAGTTTCATGTGCGTACTATCAATAAAAGTGCCCTACGAAAAAAGTCTTGGAACTTATTTAATGATCCTCGTGTGTTGTCAGTGATGTGGTTGGCCGCCGTAACTGCTCCTTCTTTGTTCTTTTTTTATGCAGTCTTTATTATTATTAGAAGTAGTAGTATTAGTATCATTATTATGATTGTTTAATTTTCAGTTTTGTTTACGGTTTTTTTACAATCCATCACCGGGTCTTTACCCAAGACCTAGCACGAGGGAAAGTATTCATTAGATGTATTTCTCGTATTTGTTTTTTACTGTCTCTCCAAAAGAGATGAGCAGTTCTGCAAAGAGCATTCCTTTTGTATTTGACATATTGGCTGGTACTGCCAGATATCTTGCTAATGTGTTTTTTGTTACTTTCTTGATCATACCCAGGGCTCCAACAATTACTAGCTCGTGGGTAGTTTAAAGGTGTCACCTTTTTATATTTATATTTCGAGGTCTTTGTATTTACTTATTTTAGGATATTTTTGATTGATATGAACCGGATCATTACACTTGTGGGCAGAGTGTTCGCCAGTGGTCCGGTAGACCTGGGTTCAATCCCAGGTCGCGTCATAACAAAGACTTAAAAAATGATACTTGATACCTCCTTGCTTTACACTCAGCAATATACGGCATTTATCGAGGGTAAAAATGGAGCAATCCAGGGAGAGGAGTAGCGCCCTCCCCTAGATCTCGGTGTAGTAGCTATTGAAAAGGAAGCCTTTTGGGTCACCCTCGGCTACGGTTGCCAACTTGATTGATATGGCACAGACATATCAATTAAAAGGCATGTTTTTCTTTGATAGTCTTTAAAAACACAATAATTTAGCCTATTGCTGTTTATTTTTTTCTTTCAATTTAGATTGCAAAGTCTCAGAGAATAAAAGCTTCTTTAGTTTCTGTTATTGGTTCTGGTTGGTGTTTTTAACGTTTTTTTTTTCTCAATTCAATATTATACAGTATTTAGAAAATCTCCAATAAATATTATTATTATTTAATTTTCAGATTTATTTCCGTTTCTTACAATCCATTATCGGGACTTTACGAAGACCCAGCTTGAGGGAAGTTAGTGATTATATCTGTCTTTGTTTCTGTGGCTTCTTTTGGGTGATATTTTCCAGTCACGTTGATAGTACCCTCCTAAGAAGATGAGCAGTTCCGTAAAGTGCATTCTTTTTTTTTTTCTTTTTTTGCATTTCATCTCGGCTGGGTCTGCTAGGTATCTTGTTTGTGTCTATCATTGCTATTACTATTATTAAATAACTACGACTACTAACAGTTCACGAAAAGTTATTAGATTTAATAAATGAAATATATATGCAAATCTAACGTTATTATTATTTTTACTCATTAGAGTTTTTCACATGAGCATTAGCTGATGGTTTTTCACTGGAGTCTGAGTGACCACAAGTCTCCTCAAGTCTCCAGGACTCGTCTCGGGATTCTGGCCGTTCTCAGCAATGCTGTCGTTTGGATAGTCTCTACCCATCCGCCAACTTCCAAGTCCTCCAGACCTTTTAATAATCCTTTAGTTATTGTGCCTAACGTACCAATCACAATTGGCACAATCGTTTCTTTCATGTTCCACAGCTTTTTCAATTCTCTAGCAAGGTCGAGGTACTTATCCTTCTATTCACTTTCCTTCAGATTTATTCTGTGGGCCGCTGGGACAGCAAAGTCGATAATTTTGCAAATTCTCTTTTCTTTGTTGTTTATTATAAGATCTGGTCTTCTGGCCTGGATTAGGTGATCCGTTTGAATGTTAAAGTCCCATAGGAGCTTATGCGAGTCATTTTCTAGGAAAGGTGCTGGGTTGTGCATATACCATTTGTTTGTATGGTCAAATTTAAATTTCTTGAACATTTCCCAGTGGATCACTTTGCCGACCCAGACGTGTCTAGTCTTATATTCCTTCTGTGCTAATTTGCTGTATTCGCTTGTTATGTGATTGATCGTTTCGTCTCTGTCACCGCATAGCCTACATTTACTGTTTTGTAGCGTCTTATCTATTCTCGCTTTGACATGATGGCGTTGTCCTATGGCGTTGTCTTATGGCGTTGTCCTATGCTGCTATCAGGAGGGATTCCGTTTCTCACTTAATATTTCCTTTTCTTAGCCAGGTCCAGGTTTTCTGGTGTGAGATGTTGTTTCAGTTTCTTATAATCATCCACCGTTTCATTAAACAAGACCAAGATAAGGGAAGGTAATGTTTATAGGTATTTTTGTTTTTTGCCGCCACGACTAGGGAATATTTTTCAGTCACATTCATAGTACTCTCCTAAAATGATGAGCAGTTCTGCAAATGTTATGTTGTCATCTACAGCATCATAACGACACAATAATAAACACGCACGCAGGAAGACTTCTTTAACAAAATATTTACCTCTCACTTTATTGCAAGGGTTCAAAAAAGGTTACCCAAGGTTTGCGTGTGAGAGGGAGCCGTAGACCGAACAGAAACTGTAATATTTTGACCGAACAGAAACTGTAATAGTTTGAACTCCACTCTTATGGCCATCAACGTTTTTTCTTTCTCGTTCTCCAGATGCCCAAAATGGAATCCCTGGGCCCACCCTGCTGGGTTATGGCTTTCTTTACTGCATCTTATCAGCAACTTCTCTGGTCCCCAAACTCCATCGGAGTTCCCGAGGCCCCCCTCAGCCGGGTGTGGCTTTCCCTACCACACCTCGTCTATAACTCCGTCTCCAACTGTAACTGCAACTGAAACTGTCTCACTTCTGCCTTGACTGACTTATATAATAGTTCAACGCCCACTCGATCGCCCACTCGATCGCCCACTCGATCTTTGGAATGGCATGATTGATCGTCATCCAGCGGAAATAACTGTCATGCAGTTCACAGGTCACTCTCTTCCAGTGCATCAGTCTATGAGTGTACCATGAGAATTTTTTTAGCTCGTCCCATTTCATCAGCCAATTTCCGCCCACGCGATTTCCTCTCATAACTGCCAATAAATGTGTCACCTCCTTCCGGTGCATCACCTTGGAATGGCATTTTTGGCCGGGTCGAATGTCAAAATATAACACAAAGTGCACTCTTTTATCAGCCTGGACTGCCAGTTATCTTAACGTGTTTATGTGTCCCTTTCTTGATCATGCCTAGACCTCCCACTATTACCAGCATGGTGGTAGTTTGAAGGTGCCACATTTTGTTTTCAGTTTCTATTTCCAGGTCTTCCTATATACTTATTTTATAGTATTCTTTGGATGATATGTTATTAACTGTTGGCACTGACACATCAATTATATCATGTTTTTCTTTTTTAGTTCTGGTCCTCTATATATGGTCTATTACTGCTTATTTTTCTATCAGTTTGGACTGCTAAGTTCCACAGAATATTAGCTCCTTTTGCTTCTTCGACTGGTTCTGGTTGGTTTTTATATCATTTTTCACTATTCTATTGTAGCTACCTACTTTACAATGAATATACTGTCCAATATCATTATACTTTTTAGGTGTAGGGAATATTATTATTTCACTCCTTTGAGAGTTTTTCACGCATGTGTTAGGTGTTGGTTTTTCCCTGAAGTTAGAGTGACAGCAAATCCCCTCAAGTATTCAGGACTCTTCTCAGTATTCTGGCAGAACTTAATAAAGCTGTTGACTGAATTCTCCTTTTTCACACCATTTTTAATTGATAGTTTTTAACGGAACTCTGATTTATTGCAGGTCTCATCGGCTTTTCAAGACTCATCTCAGTATTCTAGCTGATGTTACCAGTGCTGTAATTTAGGTGGCTTCAATTCTTCCTCTAATCACCGATTCTCGAATATTTTATTCCAGGACTTTGTGGAACATACCATTAACTCATACTACAATTGGTATTACAGTCAGCTTCTTCCATAGACTTTTTAGCTTTCGATCATGACCCAAACATTCTTCCATTTGTTTTTTTATTTTCGCTAAATGACAAAATCTAAAAATGACAACAGTTTTCTTTTGGCTAATTGACTCTAGGTTAGGTCTATCCTATATGATATTAAGTATTACTTTCATATTCATAAACTCTTCTAACAGTTCTGTTTGACCCGTAAAAGAAAATAAACAGGTCCTTCTTCTCGTGGTTAGAGAGGATCTCACCATCAGATGAGATACCCAGTTCAAAAAGTGATAAAAGAGTGAATAAATTAAGAAGGAAAAAAAACAAGGAAAATGTTTAAAAAAAAACAAATACGAAATTAAAACAAAAAATCTACACCTTTGATATTTAAACAAGCGAACAGCTAATGAACGCGCAATGTAGTAAGCGGAATCTTGATCTAATTAACTCCCCTTCTTTCTTACTTATGTTTTTCCCGCCTTTTTGGCTCGGGCACAATTCTAAATCGACGCGAGTGCAAATCGTTTCTCGCCCAGAACAACAATGGCGCTGACGAAGATCAACAATGCATTCCTTTGGACGATTTACTTGGCACGATTTACGCAAAGAAGAAATCGGCCATAAACACTGAATTGCTTCCAGAATCCAAACTAAACAAAGAAATGTATATCACACATTGTTTTGCCAGCAGCTATAACCCCAGAGAGATTAAAGGTTTATTACACTCTACTACGTCAACGGTACGGAATATAGGTACCTATGTGGGCCATTCAATAAAAAAGGGGAATCTATCTATCTATATATCTATGTGGATCATTCTCTAGATTAGAGAAAACTTTCAATGGATAAGGAAAATCCATCCTTTTATCAATCTTTGAGGTTTTTCGATAAATAAAGAGAATCTTTTTTTTTTTTTTTTTTTTTTTTTGATAAAAGCAAACTATTTTTTTCTTTTAGAATTTTTTTCAATTAATGTAAACTCTGCAATCATTGGAATTTGTTTACAGCAAACATTATTCTAAACTGGCAAAAAAATCCTTCAAGATTTGAACAGAGGTCTGTCATCAAAGTTTTCGTAGCAGAGAAGTACAAACCATGTGAATTTTTTATGAAATGTATGACGTGTACTGAGAGGTATGTTAAGTCAAAAAATGTTTACAGAGGGGTTAAACATGGGCTTGTCGCTACCGACATGGGTCGAAAAGACTGTCCAGGGAGGGGAAACGCACTGACTATCCAGTAAAGAAAAGGTTCCGGGCGCAGTCTCTTGGGACATGAAATGCCCATCACAATTGGTTTCATTGAAAAAAGTGCAACTGTAAACAGTTCGTCCTATGGTCTGTTCATTATGCAATATATCCCTTAATTTACCGAATGACTCTCGTAATTTGTCGATATTTGAATTGTGAGATCGAAAAGCGTGATATACAACATGTAAAAATGAAGCGTGCTTTACGTAAGGTTGATTCATCTGTGAATTAATCTGGTGGTTTGGAACATTGGGAATGCGAATTCTGCCATCGTCGACTGTCATCAAAAGCAGAACATGTTAACCATGTCAATTCACGTAATAAGTAACAATCTTTCGTTGCCAACTCGTCCTCATAGTAATACTTGTGTTGTTTATGATAGTGTGGAGATCAAGTCCTGGATTAAAATGATGCAAGAGGATTCATAAAAATGTTGTTAAGTCAGGATTTTCGCATTGTAATTCTGGGTATAAAACCGACTATTACTTCTTAAGATATTGCAGTCATCATGGGTCTATGTATGAGGTCCATAAAATAAGTTTCCAGACTTTTTTCGTATGGGCACTTTTATTGATAGTACACACATGAAACTCTAGTCCCTTTCGAAGTAATCTCCGACTTGTGGTACCGTTCCAACAACTTCTGGAAAGCCCCATGGAAGTTCTCTTATGTGAGCGTGTCAATGACCTTCGTCACAGCCTCGCTCATCTCCTCAATTGTCTCATAACGACAGCCTCTGAGCTTAGAGAATAAGCAAAAGTCACAGGGAACAAGGTCTGGACAATAGGGAGGCTGAGGAACTGTCTTGATACTATTTACCAACCCCTCCGCTCGGGCAAGATATGACACAAGGTAAATTTTTAAGTGGAGTTTAACAGGTTTGAATTCAGAGTTTTCCTTCTCCTAGACTAGTTGCCTAACCAAGGCCAAAGAACCTAGTCTGTCCTACTATTTACCCATAGCTGGAGGGAGAATAATTGGATTCATACCTTTCCCAAGGGTATTAGTGCTATGTGAAATGCAATCAGTCTCGTCCAGGATTTGAACTCGTGTCGCCATGTCCATTTCCTACGACGATAACGACTACACCACGGGCACTGTCTTGATGCCCATCTTGGTCAAATAGTCTGTGACAAGGATGGAGTTGTGGACTGGTGTATTGTCCTGGTGGAAATGCCACTGACCTGATTTGAAGAGTGCTGGCATATTCTAACCGAATCTTTTCCTGAACTCCCTTAAAACCTCAACATAGTAAACTTAACCCTAACCCTTTGGCCAATCAAATCTGGTGTTCTGACTTCCTTACTCCTCCCACACCTCTCATCATCTCTCACAGACTTCCTGCGTTCCTGCATCAAGTACCATTTTAAAATTCTGTGGTATGATTTGGCCTGGGATTGAACCCCGGTCTCCCAGTCCATTGGCGAATACTCTAACCATTAGACCAATGGCATTAGTATTAGATTGGAATATTTGAAACCATATGTCTTTGTGTAAAGAGATGATCATTATTATTAAATAGGAATTGTTGCTTTAAATAATATAAAAGAAATAATAATATAAAAGAAAAGAAAGTGCGATTAAAAAATTGATTGCTATGGAATTAAAAACTAATTGAATTTCGGCTAGTAAATAACATATAATGAGTTGACATGCCTAAGTCAAACATTCTACCCCCCTTTCATCCTCTTTTCTTCACACTTTCCCTATTTCTTTTAACTCATTTGATAAGTTTTGTGGTTTGTTTTCTTTATTTTTAATGACAATATAACCTTCGTGAGATATTTAATATCTTCCTTATAGTAGAACGCTGAATGTATGTTCGAATTGGTCGTCCTGCTTTTGCCCGGCCACATGTGTACATCACTTATAAGCTCATCCCTGCTTCAGCAGCTATGTGAGTATACGGGATTTTGCCCTGAAGACCTACCAGAGGCGATGAACGATAGGGAGAAGTGGCGAGAGAGGGTCAAGGATATCCGTGCCTGTGGCACGACATGATGATGATGATTATACAAGAACAGTAGTGATACTATCCAACTCATAGCTGAGCGGGAAGTAAAGAGATTCGTATAGGCTGGAAGGATAAAATTATTGCCATAGAAAAGACGACATGATTCCATTTCCGTTTAATTAAAATGCTCAGGGTGATGAAAACAAAGTTTCCGGCTACGGTTATGGTCTTTAGTGTGGTTTCAAGTGAGGGCCACATCATGCCACCCCACATCTTCGAAGTCAGCTTGAATGTCAATACCAAAGTGTACCTGGATGAGCTGAAGAGTGTGGTGATCCCCGACCTGAACCCGCTGGACTACTTCGATTGGCCATACGTCGAGAACATCACCAACATGACCTCTCACAACACCACAGCCAGCCTGATCACTGCTATCCGCCGAGTATTCGCCGAGCTCCCGCCGGGGCTTGTGGAAAAGACATATTCCCAGTTCCGGATCCGTATCGAGGCGGTGATTGAGGCTGAAGGCGGCGGCTACATTGAATAGATGTCAGCTCTACTACATAATCAAGTTAGCTGAATTGATTTTTTCAATAAAAGTTTTAAAATAAAGCTGTAATGTTGTTTTCTTTAGGACGACAATTGTACCGTTTCACCCTGTAGTGGTACTATTCAACTCATAGCTAAGCGGGAAGTAAATTGATTCGTACATTCCTCATAGGTATTTGTCCAAATGCGAACACAATAGCGCGAGTTGAGTTTGAATTCGCTTCCTATGATGCCGCAGACCAACATGTTAGTCACTACACCACCTGGACCCCAAGGGACAAGTTTAACATCGATAAGAAGTCTCTCTTTGTTATTATCTATAAAGCTTTGTTGAGTCTGGTAAATCGGCCAAACACAGCAAAGCCTGAGTTTTCTGACTGTATCTGCAGTTTTTTAAGTTGTCACCCATCGAAATACTGAGCAAGCTCATAGTTGCTTAACTAAGAAACGCATATGAAAAGCTGTAATTTACAACGGTTTCCCTAGACTTTTCATACAGTATTAACCTATTTTTGAAAGGCATGAATCCAACTATTCTCCCCCTGTTGGGCAGACTGGACTCTTTAACCTTGTTATATCAAACAGTCTTAAAGGAAAACCTCTTAAAATCCGTTTAAAAATTGACCACGTGTCGTATTCTGACCGTACGGGGGTGAAGTTGTAAATACATCTATTTACTAATTTTTGCTTCGTCTGGCATACATACTTTAATTAACATACCGTACCTATTTTTTTAGAGGTAACCCATCAAAGTGCTGAACAAGTTCATCGTTGCTTAACATCGACCCTTTTTTTTTCATATATTAACGAGCCTCCCTAATACATAAACATATATTTCTATGTTCTACTTCTTTAGAAAATCAGTATTCAAGATCCTTTGTTTGAAACTTGATCATTAGCAGGAAATATATTTCCATTATCAGACACGCGTGAATCCACTAAAAACAGTTTTATATACTTCGAGGTTATACTTGAGAAAGAAAGTGTATCTTCTCCGTCGAGATTGTGTTGTAGTTTTAAATCTTCTTAAGAGAGTGGGATTAGCGAGTACTAAATCAAAATGAAATCTTAAAGAAGGGCCCACGACAAGCCTCATATTTCAAACGGGAGTTTCTAGTTTCATTAGTGAAACTAACTTTGTTGATAGAGACGAGAAGAGTTATTTTCAGGTTCTTGCTATCAAACTGAAGAACAGTATGGCAACCGAAGAAGCTTGTAAATTTATCAATAAACGCCTTACAGCGTTTTTTTTTGTTTGTTTTTTTTTTTTTGCTGCCATCTTTTTAAATTTCAGTTTTTTTTCTCCTCTTGTATTTTCAACAGACGTTGACTATTTGAAGAAGAAAAAAATTATGCTTTTCAGACAAAATAAAACAAAAATAAGCCATGTATATTGCAGTATTTTGGTGTCCTATTCCTCCCATCTTTTTCAGTAGAACCAATCAGGAGGGCTTTATTCGCAACTTGCATTATTAGAATGTTGGTTAACCCTTTCAAAACAAAGGGAAATTCCTCGCGATGTGACCAGTGCAATTAAAGTGGAATAGCGAGTGCTGTGCCATATGCAACTTAAGTCGAATTCAGAGTTATTATAAATCAATTTCTGACCTTTTGGACGGGGTTAGAAGAATCAATTATGTTAATTTTTAGTGATAAATTGTGCGCAAGCTAAAAATTTTGACTTCGTATTTAGAGGTTTTCGATCTCTAAAGGTCATCCCATCGAAATAAAACATGAGAGGTTGGTTTTAGAATCAGCTATAAGCAAAATATATATTAAATGCATATCAGCTGATATTTAGAATGAGCTGGCACGAAAAATTAAAGCATTAGTTAAGAGAACAATTACAAGAAAATATAAGATTTCAAAGAGACAGTTGTAGGCAGTCAGTTGGATAAGATGGGTGTTAGAGTGGAAACATACTGACTCTCCGGTAAAGAAAATGTTCCATGCACAGCAGTCAGTAAAGAAGGTAATATTGATAATTTTCAAAGACATGAAAGGACCCATCAGTGCTTTTTACTGCCAACTCATGAGGTAAAATTTACCTTATTGATTGAATGCCCTTTGTGTGTATGAGCATGTATATGTGGGTGTTTCAAAACTTTCTTCAAAGTATCCACAAATCTTTCAGCCAGTCCCTTAGACCTCGAATGGTACGAAGGGGTCGTGATGTGTTCTAATCGGTCTGTTTCACAGAAGTCTCTAAATTCTTCAAGCGTAAACTGACTTCTACAATCGGACACGAAGGTGTCCACTACTCCGAATCTGACGAACAGTTCATGTAGATATCTTATCGTAATTTCTGTAGTTGAGTTTTTGCATCTGAATACTTCGGGCCATTTCAAGAAACTGTCGACTACAATGAGGTAGTTATATCCTTTAAGAGGGCCGGCAAAGTCAATGTTAAATCTAGACCATGGCAGATCCATTTTTGAAATCTAGACCATGGCAGATCCATTTTTGGCCAGAGATTGAATTTAATAGGAGGTGCCTTGGCTGCCAGAACACTGCCTTTACATGATTTGACAGCGTTTTCTATACCTTTGTCCCTGTCAGGCCAATGAACATAGCTAAGCATCTAACTTTTTATTCTAGTACTCTCTGGCTCGCCAGCATGGAAATCATTCAAGATACGCTTCTGATGTGTTGACGGAATCACGACGCGTTCCCTGTACAGTAACACGACGTCGCATATTCAGATTTCGTCCATATTTCGCCGGTCTTTTAAAAGATTTTCGCTTTTATTTGGTTGACATGTTCATCGCGGAGAGCCTCTTTTTTATTTTCTCAAGCGTCACCGGAAGTTCCCTTACTGTATTACAAAGAGTAGTTTTTAATTCTCCTTCACATTGGAGGGAAGCGATCACTGTATCTTCCAGTGGTTCTTTGTACTTGGGAATTAGTCTTGACAATCCATCAGCATGGCCGAATTTTTTGGATGGTAGGTACTCCATTTTGAAGTTGTAATTTAATAGGATTGTACTCCATCTCTGCAGTCTGTTGATTGTATTTATAGGAAGACCTATTTGGAGCCAAAAATGGCGAGTATTGGCTTGGGGTCTGTTTGTAGTGTGAAACGTTGACCGTAAATATGGCGTAAATATGGCGGTAGAACTTTGAGACTACGAATATAATTCTTAGATCCTCTTTTTCGATTTGTGAATAATTTTTTTCCGCAGGAAGCAAGGCTCTAGACGCATAAGCTATGGGTTTTAATGTCCTATCAGTCATTTTGTAGAGAATGCATGCCCCTACACAATACGAGCTAGCGTCGCTAGCTACTATGATTTCCAAGTCCGGGTTGTAATATGAGAGAAATAAAAAAATTTTCTAAGGCCACCTGGCATTCCGCTGTCAAATCTCAGGGCTTGAATTACTTTAATAGTTAATTTAGGGGTGGCACGCAAATCATGCATGTTTTGTATGAATACCAGGTAATAATTTGCTAGTCCAAGGAAGCTCTGCAATAAAGTGATGTCATCAGGCGCCTGCATGCCTTTCAAGGCGGCAGCTCGTTCAATGAGGACTCCTTCCCGTCAGCGGAAATAAATAATAAGAAAGTTAGTTTTTGGGCAGGGTTCATAGGAGAAAGAACCAAAAGCCAAGTACTCCGGGTGAAGAAGACGAAAACAATATCTGCGAGACACGAAGAAGCCACTTTCTTCAAGCCAGTGCTAAAAATAGCCTAAAGTCTATTAGCCCGTAAAAGAAGAAAGATTCTCCAGTGGAACCCCGTCAAAAAATAAGATAAGTAACTTTGGGGCTATTTCTCCTCATACCCAATTTTATATACCACTCTCTCTCTCTCTCTCTCTCTCTCTCAATTTGAAGGAAAACGAAAGAAACGAAAAGGAGAAAGACATTTATGTTCATGGACTGTTCATTTATTATATGTTTTGACACTTTGAAAGTGTACATAATTGTAGTAAAAGATTCATGTATTTTAATGTTACCACGTGATCGAAGTTGTTCCTTGCCGTGTTTTCTACGAATTTGTTACTTCATGTTTCTTTTTCAGCTTCTATTCGCCTTATGTTATCTTGCTTAGAATTGTCCTATAAATTCCCTTAAAATATCACACGGGAAACCGGAATTACCGACTACTACAATATAATATTATTACGACTAAACCTATAAGTCCATATCTTCCATTGTCTAGGGGGGGAGGAAAGCGACCTGGTGGGTGTGTGGATAGTGTGAAATTTGGAACCCCTTGCCAGCGGCGGTCAGTCTAGCCCTAAATTAATCCCTCACGTAATATGCCAGTTCTTATATGCCTGAGAAAAAAACTCTGAACGAGGACTTATTCAATAAGGGATCAAGTGCCAACCTGCCCCGTCTTCAAACATGCAAAAATAAAGTCCCGTTTTGAGATTTTAGTCAATTTGCCGTCACATAGGTATTTGATTTTTTGCATGAACAAATCACATTTAGTCTCTAATTTTAAAACCATAGTCTTGTACGAGGATCATTAAATAAGTTTCCAGACTTTTTTTCGTATGAGCACTTTTATTGATAATACACACATGAAACTCTAGTCCCCTTCGAAGGCAATGCACTTGTACCGTTCCAACAACTTCGTCACAGCCTCTTTCATCACCTCAATTCTCTCATAACGACAGCCTTGGAGCTTAGGGAATAACAAAAAGTCACAGGGAGCAAGGTCTGGACTATAGGGACGATGAGGAACTGTCTTGATGCCCGTCTTGGTCTAATAGTTTGTGACAAGGATGGAGTTTTGGACTGGTGCATTGTCCTGGTGGAAATGCCACTGACCCGATTTGAAGACTGCTGGCCTCTTCCGACGGAATCTATTCCTGAACACCCTTAGAACCTCAACACAGTAAAACTAACCCTAACCCTTTGGCCAATCAACTCTGGTGCATTGACTTCCTTACTCCTCCCATACCTCTCATCATCTCTCACAGACTCCCTGCCTTCCTTGATTCTCTTATGCCTCTCAAAAACTGATGCTCCATTCATGCAAGATGGTCGAAAAGCAGTCTGAAGCATTCCATACGTTTCTGTGACATTTTTTCCAAGTTTAAAACAGAATTTTATTGCATATCGTTCTTCTAAAGTCTCCTCACGTCCAGATTGCATTTTTGAAATTCACCAGCTGTGACAATCAGGCTTTAGTAGGGTGTATTACAATTGCTGCTGTAGCTGTTTATTTGAATGTGAAATCATAAAAATTGGTCTGTCATCCCATAAGATGTATAGCAATAACGTACTGAATTTTCAAGAGTCTTCGACAATTTTAAAAGCCTGTACAAAAAAGTCTGGAAGCTTATTGAATGCACCAAGTATCTAAGCAAAAATTTTGTGGACGTGATCCTTATGTTCGACGACGCTTTCACTATTCATCAGAATTTCATCTAGATAAGTGACTAAGAAGTCTAGGCCGCTCAACATAGTATCCATCACTTGCTGAAAAATCGCTGGTGCGATCTTGACCCCGAAAGGTTTGCGTTCGAATTTATATAAACCCCGGTGCATATTTATACATAATAGCTTCGAACTCTCTTCTTCAACCGGAAATTGTAAGTAAGCGTCACTAAGGTCAATTTTCAAGAAAAGATTTCCTACCATTTAGCTTTTCAAATATGTCTTCTGTTGTGTTCTGGTTAGTGAACACAAGTAGTAATAATAAGACAAACCACGATATGTGAGGGAAATAGTTATATTTCCAGGAAAGAGTATTTACAAGAGAGAGACTGTTAGTAATAAGAACATAACCCTAACCCAACCCTAACCCAAGCCGTTGTATGGATGCGTCAACGGTGTCTTCGATGATGGCATATCCTCTTCCTCCCACTTTTCTAGATATATATAGTCTATCAACGTCGTCTCTGGGGTGTAATGCCTTATACATGGTCATTAGTTTTCTTGTTATTTGGTCCATTTGTTTAAGTTTCTCTCGGGTCCACTTGAAAAAGGGTCCCGAATATCTGACCAGTGGCACAGCCCAAATATTTATTCCTTTGATGAGGTTTCTGCTGGAGAGTTTTGTCTCGAGTAGTTTTCGCGTTCTCCAGAGATATTCTTTTCGGATCGTGTCTTTCATTTGCGCTTGTTTGATGGTGTCAGCCTCCAAGATGCACAAGTATTTGTAGGTTTCATTTTCTTCGAGCGTTCTAATTCGGTCATGATTTGATAGTTCCATTCCGTCAGTCATATGTCATTTGCCACTTTTCATGACGAGCATGGCACATTTTTCTATGCCAAATTCCATTCCTATGTCCTGACTGCGTGTATGAGAGTTTCCAGTTCTTTTTCATTTTTTGCAAATAATTTAATGTCATCCATGTACATTAGGTGGTTGATCTTCTCTTGCGATCTGCTCATAACTAATACAAATAAATTCTAATCTAATCTTTTTTAATCTAATCTATTTGACCCATTGATTGGACCCTCAAAAGTCGCAACACTTAGATCAGAATGGAACTGGGAATAATGGCAATGAAAAGTTTCTCCACACTCTCTAGACCTCCAAAATTGTGTCTGACCCTCAGATGTACTTTAGTGTCACACCCAGAATACCCTATTTTTGGGTGGTAACCTTCCCATATTTCAGCTTATTCTATGCTTGACTTAAGGATCACCACACACACGCACACACACATATAAGCAGCAACCTTCAAAACCGCAGCTGTGGGGTTACCTGCCTCCTATCTCACAAAACATTCAAGTAAAACGAACAAGAATTGTTGAGCACTGCCGGTGAAGTAAGGTCGAACTTATAAATGATATTCTTCGATGGACTACTACAAATGGACACACCAGTTCTGGCTGACAAAGGAAGAATTACGTACAACAGATCTGTGTAGACACTGGATGCAGTATGGTGGAGTGATGGAGTGAAAGAGTCAAGGGACTCTGTCCTATGAGGATATGTATTTTAGAATTTAGTTTAAATTTCAGCTTACCTTTAGTATAATTATATGAGGAGATTGTTCATATATGATGATAAGTTCAAGATGTAGGCATCAGTCGTGTTTGGTGAATGAACATTGTTTGACTGAAATCCTTTCAAATAACTGTTTTTGAGAACTAATTTCTGAGCTAGAAAATGTTGCCAAATATATGAGGTGTGGGTAGACTGTTATTATTCTTACAATTTCCAGAGATCAGTGCCCGTCAAATAGTGTACGTGCCAGGCGCCGGTCGTGTTCGGAGATCCGCCATATTCGTTTTGGCCCGGCCTGACCTCTCCAACATTTATTCAATACAAGGAGAAATGTGAATGGATGGGAGGTGCAACGAGGAACGTTGTCTCGAAGACAAAAATGAAAATATAAAAAAAAAACAACGAAAAAAAAAAGGAAAAAAGAAAAAGAAAAACGAGAAAGAAACAGAAAAAAGAACAAAAACAAAAAACAAAAGAGAAAAAATAAATAAAAAATAACAACACCCAAAACCCCAAAAATAACAAAAATCATAATACAACAATCGATGCAAATATATATACATACATATATATATAACTTCTATGTACCACCCAGTCACCGGAGTTAAGAATATGCAGATCTTTCCCCTGCAGAAGGGTAAGAAGCCCTCGCCCTACATAAAAAAAAAGATGTCCTAGCTATGACACTAAAGTTCATATGGTGGTTAGACACCAATTCTGAAGCTCTGAGAGGTGTAGAGTACCCCTTTATTACAATTACTCCCAGGTCAACTCTGACCCGCTGTGGCAATGTCTGTTACGTTCCCATCCATGTGTCAAGTAGATCTGATTGAAAATTATTCGTATTTAATTGAACTACTTCTTCATTGCTATTACTCCCAGGCCAATCAGACTCGAAATGGTAGTGCCTGTTAGGTTTCCTATCAGCGGGTCAAGTAGATCTGATTAAGAATTATTCATATTCGATTGTGTCTGGATATGACACTAAACAATCTGATGGTGAGGCTCCAATAATACTGGAGCTTTGGGGATTGCCGAGTATTCCTTTATTATCATCGCTCCCATGTCCATTCTGACCTCTACTAATAGTACCTGATAGGATCCTATCTCTGGGTCAAATACAACTGTTTTACATTTAAACTGAATGCAAACAAATGACTTATGCTAAACTGAATTGTTTGAAAAAGAACTGTTTGATGATTTAGCAAAGAAATAGCCGTTTGAGTTGTTAGTGGTACATAGTACTATTCAGAATCATTTAACTTTGACCTATGTTAAATTGAATAGTTTGAAATAGAACTGTTTGATCATTCAACTATGTGTAAACAAATGACTGATGTGTTAGTGGTACATGATAATTCTGGGAATTATTCAACTTTATTGACTTATGTTTCCAACAGCACGGATATCCCTGACCCTATCTCGCCACCCGTCTCTATCATCCCTTGCTTCCGGTAGGTCTACATCCCGTATCAGCACAGAGCTGCTGTATGTAGGTTCGAGCAGGTCATCCTGCCTTTGCTCGTCCATGTGAAGGGGTCTACAGGAGTACATCCCTTATGAGCTCGTCTCTACTTCTCCAGCAGTGTCCTGCGTGTCTGGTTCGTTTAATTTTGATACTTTTCGTGATGGGTGGTCGGTGGCCGTACAGCTGCTGCTTTTTGGGGTGCTGCCTCCAGGACTTGTTCAATATTGCTAGCAACATTCTTATGTAGTTGCCGTCAAGCTTTTATTCCATATATTTAGTTAGCGTCTATGTAGTGCATTCATGTTGCAGTATCGACACGACCGCCTCTTGGAAAAAAACCTATGAATAAATCGTATTTGGCATTAAATCACCTATGGTCGATATGCCATAAAATCAAACCAAACCAAACTAAACCAAACCAGCTCTGACAAAAAAAGATCTTGAGAAACAGCTACACAAACAATGTTAAATATTTCTATTCGCATGTTATTTATATTAGATTGGAATAGTTGATATATATATATATATATATATATATATATATATATATATATATTATACTAGGAAAATACTAAAAAAAATAACGTGAGTATAAATGTACAATGTTCGTAATTTCCTTACCAGGAGGCATATTATAACCCTCGACTGTTTAATATGCCGTTAAAATTAATCAATCAGTTAATCACACTTAATTTCCATGTATTTTTCCTTTTTCTTACTCATTCTTATCTAGCTTGCTGGCTTGTTCCTAATTTCTTTCTTAAATGGCATATCAACGTTTGGTTTGATTTGGTTTGGTTTTATGGTACATCGTTCATTGTAGGTTATAAATGCCAAATCCATTTTTATACATATAAACTGTTCTATTTCAAACAATTCAATTGAATATAAGTATAGATTTTTTCTTTACTCATAGTTTAAATGTCAAAACAGTTCTATTTCAAACAATTCTGTTTAGCATAAGTACACAGTTTAGTTCTATTTGACCCATCGATAAGACCCTATTATGTGGAATAATTGGCAGCGGTATGAACGCCGATATCCACCCACCAGCTATGGGTTGAAGAGTGCCATGACATGTCTTCTACGATGATGGCTTTTTAATTAGATAACTCACTAATTTGTGACATCTTTGTAAGGCAAGATTGGACCTGGGAGCGATAAGGCAAGAGTGGACCTGGGAGCGATAAGGCAAGATTGGACCTGGGAGCGATAAGGCAAGATTGGACCTGGGAGCGATAAGGCAAGAGTGGACCTGGGAGCGATAAAGCAAGAGTGGACCTGGGAGCGATAAGGCAAGAGTGGACCTGGGAGCGATAAGGCAAGAGTGGACCTGGGAGCGATGAAGGGGTACTCTGAATTCCCTAAAGCTCCAGCATTACTGGAGCCTCACCATTGTTTAGTGTCAGGACACTCGTTGGGGGAGTTTTATCCCTTCTGCAGAAATGCAGTCGGTGTATTCTACAGCCCCAGCCGACTGGGTAATAGATATCTGGTATGTAAGTATGATCATTCGTATCAGATAAAACCAATACCTCACGGTCCAATTTTATTAGCTATAAATTGGTCATGCATTTATGACATCAACCTTCGTGAGTTATCTAATTAAAAAGCCATCATCGTAGAAGACATGTCATGGCACTATTCAACCCATAGCTGGTGGGTGGATATAGGCGTTCATACCGCTCGCAATTGTATTTGACCGGTTGTTTAGACAAGTTGCGGTATAGAAATTCTGATTTTTCACCAGCTTTACTCCATTTATAGGATTAAACCTTGTATCACATCTTGCTCGTGTATCGACTTTTTAAGTGGTCAATGGTATTTATTAGACATGTTAATGTGGGCGCCTCCGGTGGTGTAATGGTTAGCAAGCTTGACAAGCAAACCTTCACGAGTAAGTTCGAGTCTCTTTGGGTGCCCCATTCATATGGCTTTGTACCACATCGAAACAAATTACTACATACTAGCTTATGTACTCCTTCTATGTCAGTTAAGAGTTTGAACGCTGTTGCTTCCCCACTAACAACTTTCCCTCTATTTCCCCCTCTCTCTCACTATATATATATACTAATGTATTTTGGTTTGGTTTGTTGGGTTTTATGGCATATCAACCTTTGTAGGTTATTTAACGCCAGATCCATTTTTATGTAAATAATCAGTTCTATTTAAAACAATTCAGTTTAGCATAAGTACACAGTTTAATGATCAAAAACATTTCTATTTCAAACTATTCAAGCAGTTATATGTAATAATTCAGTTAAGTGTAAATACAGTTTTAATGTCGAAAAGCAGTTCTATTTCAAATAATTCAGTTTAGCATAAGTACACAGTTTAATTGTCAAAAGCATTTCTATTTCAGGCTATTCAAGCAGTTATATATAATTCAGTTTAGCGTAAGTACACTTTCAATGTCAAAAACAGTTCAATTTCAAATAATTCAGTTTATCATTAGCACGCAGTTTAAATGTCAGTACGGTTTAATTGACAAAAACATTTCTAATTCAAGCTATTCAGTTTAATCAATCAATTCATTTTAGCATAAGTATGCCGTTAGTTCTATTTAACCCATAGATATGGCCCTATCAGGTGCCAGAGTGGACCTGGGGGCAATGGCTATGAAGGTATATACCGTATTCCCCAAGGCTCCACATTACTGGGACCTCACTATCACACTGTTTAGTGTGATA
>CAUZXS010002052.1:2500-10000 GCA_963585895.1 Sepioteuthis lessoniana
TTTCTAGTGTTTATGGCGAATGTGGCGAATGGCTAACTACCAAGTCGGAAATTGGTTTTCCAGATTTCGTTCTGGCAAGACGTTATTGAGAGATGAACCCAGACAAGGACGCTTATAAGACTTCGATTAAGATGCTTCAAGAGAATTGGCGGTGAGCAGTCGGCACAAAAGTAATCGAGAATTAGCAATTGTTTTCAACATATCCCAATCCACTTAAAACGATACGAAAAATGAGTAAACTGGGTGTTTGGGTTCCTTATACTCTCAGTGAGAAGAATAACGAAGATCGCATGTTCATAGGAGCAAATCTTCTTTAAAGGCAAAGAAATGACCTGTTTCTCAAGAATACCGTTACAGACGACGAAAAATGGGTCTTCTATAACAATGTTCTTTCACTTTGGTGTTTCTTACGTTCACCAGATGGAGGCACGGAATACTTCGACATTGTTGCAGGAGTACTACAAGGAGACACACTAGCCCCGTACCTCTTTATCATCTGTCTAGACTATGTGCTTAGGACTTCGATCGACAAAATCAGAGAAAAAGGCTTCGAGCTGACTAAGAGAAGAAGCAAAAGGTACCCCGCAAAAACAATCACGGACGCCGACTACGCTGATGACTTGGCGATACTAGCGAATACGCCTAATCAAGCAGAGACACTACTGCATAGTCTGGAACGAGCCGCAGCTGGCATTGGCCTCCATGTCAATGCAAACAAAACTGAATATATGTGTTACAACCAAACGGGCAACATTGCCACACTAGACGGAGCCTCTCTGAAACTAGTCGACAAATTCACCTACCTAGGAAGTAGCATCTCATCAACCGAAAAAGACATCGACACACGACTGACGAAAGCATGGACAGCTATCGATAGGCTCTCGATCATATGGAAGTCGGACCTAACTGATAAAATGAAACGCAGTTTCTTCCAGGCAGCGGTTGTGTCGATACTGCTATATGGATGCACCACATGGACGCTTACGAAGCGGCTGGAGAGGAGGCTGGACGGAAATTACACAAGAATGTTGAGAGCAGTATTAAACAAGTCCTGGCGACAACACCCCACGAGACTCCAACTATACGGACACTTGACCCCCATCACGAAAACTATACAAGTTCGACGAACCAGACACGCAGGACACTGCTGGAGAAGCAAGGACGAGCTCATAAGCGATGTACTCCTGTGGACCCCCACATATGGATGTGCAAGAGTGGGACGACCAGCACGAACATACATACAGCAACTATGTGAGGACACAGGATGTAACCCTGAAGACCTGCCGGAGGCGATGAATGATAGGGAGAGATGGCGAGAGAGGGTCAAGGATATCCGCGCTGGCGGCGCGACATGATGATGATGATGATAACAATGTTCAGCACAAAAAACAGTGGATAAACAAGGATGAATCTCCGCACCCTACCCCAAAAGGCAGTGGAAATTTACTAAGCTTTTTGCTTAGATGTGGCACAAGGCCATATGAAAGGGGCACCCAATGAGACTCGAACTCACTCGTGTAGGTCTGCTAGTCGAGCTTGCTAACCATTACACCACCAGAGGCGCCTTACCCCAAAAGGCAGTGGATAGAAAAAGTTGAATCAACGTAGCCGACATCAAAAGGCAGTGGATAATAAAAGTTGAATCAACGCAACCGACCCCAAAAGCAGTGGATAGACATAGATGAATTAATGCAACCGAGCCTAAAAGGCAGGGGATAGACAAGGAAGCATCTCAGCCGACCCTAAAAAGTGTAGCTTCATGGAAGAAAAGTTATAATGTGTGTATGATTCATTTTGACTTTTTAAAACTCAGTCAAACACTCAATGTAGACTTATACTCTCAACAGCTGCAACGTGTACATGAAAATCTGAGAAAACGCACCGAACTCGTCAACAGAAATAACGCTGTGTTCCTTTATGATAACGCAAAACCATATTTAGAAAGAATCACACTGGAAAAATATTGGACTTAGGTTGGTCTGTTCAATCCTATCCACTATATTCACTTGACCTTGCACCAAGTGATTCTCATGTTTTTACTTCTCGACAAAATGTTCTGAATGATAAAATTTTCTCAAGACGATCCAGTGAAAACGTTTGTAGAAATCTTTGTAAACTCGAAACCAGTAAAATTTTATAAGAGAAGAGACAAGAAACTTCCCGACAAATGGCAAAAGTTGATTTAAAAAATGGTGAATATTCTATTGCTTGAATTAATTCCTTATTGGATTATTCACGAATGAATTATATTCAACAAAAACGGAAATTATTTATGACTTAACCCAATATATATATATATATATACACTCTATCCTAATACACACACACACACACACACACACACACACACACACACACACACACACACATATATATATATATATATATATATATTAGGATAGGGTATGTGCAAAATCGGAAGCGCTTGGTGACTGTCAGTTTCTCGCCTGTGTAATCATCAGACCAGATGGTTTCCACGTGGTGGGTATTCTTTTATATAATGTCAATGGGTCATGATGAGAAGGATTATCTAGTTTCTGGAGTATATATATATATTTATAAAGATTAAAATTTCTGCTAAAATAAAGCGATACTATATTTTCATCTCCATTTTTCCAGAGTAACAGCATTAACTTGTGAAAATTAAAACGTTTTCTCACATTTTGATTCAGTTGTTGAATGTAAATAACAAGCTAGTGATAAATCAATCCTAAAGTGAATGTAATGCACAAGTAGAATGTAATGTAATAATACATATTAAAGAAAGCAGTCTGTTAGAAGCAATCACTTATAAAATGGAAGTTGTACAATTGATTTATTGACTTATGAAAGCAATTTAAACGTGACTTTATCTGGATTAAAGCGGATATGTACCTAACTTCATAAATCAGCCTTCGTGTCTGTCTAATCAACATTTTACATTTTATTGCTGGGATCAAAATCAAATTCATTGATTTTAACGGCATGTCAAACCATCTGGATTTATTTTATGCCTAAAGGTAAGGAAATTGCGATCATTGTATGTTTATAAATTACATTTGTAATGTAGTTATGTCTTAAGACGGTTTAGTTTGTTTTTGTTTTTTTTGCACACGGTCCATTTGAAAACAAATTAAACAGATCTATCTGACAGATCGGACCCTGATAGGAACTTGGAATTTAGTTTCATGAAAGCCAAAAATTTATATATATATATATATATATATATATATAAAACTTATATATGAAAATGTATAAATATGCAAAAGCATAAAGTCTGTTAAGGATTATTTTATTTTTTGCTAACGTTAAACATTCCGGTTTTTAAAAGTGAAAACATTAAACCTTCATCAAAGAGGGTGAATTTTTTAATTAAATGAAAAATGAGAAAAGTTTAAACATTCTATTTCCGTTGGTGGCGTCCTGTTTCAAATTTGTGTGATGTAATTAGCGTTAGAAAATTTATTTTAAAAACGTAACGTATTTCCTTAAAAAATAGATTAAATAAATAATTAAATAAATTAATTTCATATCATACCAGTCTATCTATCTATCCTTCTATCTACCTGTCTTCACATTTATCTTATTTTGTTCATATCTACCAATTTTAAACATTCTATAACACATCTATCTATATCAATGTCAGTCCGCTTCCCTCTGTTTAATCCAACTACCTGTTTATCTATGAAACCCTATTATTTTACTTAAGGGGTTTTGTAACTTTTAGGCTCGAACTAGCTAAATAATGAGATAAATTGAAAGAGCCGAATATCTGTTTTATAGTATTGTGGTTTGATATGATTCTAGATTTAACAATTTTCCGGCCTTTTATATAAACTAACATTTTGGAATCTTTCAAATTAAAGTTACGATTAATTTCTAAATTTTGTATTACCAGATTATTATTTTTGTTTCCTTTTTTCACCTCCCTACTGTATAAATAGATTCGTTTTTAAGGTCACGAGAAATTTCACCTACATATACAGGCATGGAATATCGTAAACTCCAGCAATGGATTTCATGTGGCTATCTTTATTTTTATCATCAATTAAATTCCTGTTTTTGAAGAGTTAGCGATTGTTTTAATTCCATGGTTATTTAAATTTTTTCGATAATGTTAGAGTTGAATTGTTGGGTAAAATAATATATCTATAGTAAGTAAAGTTGGCGACCTTAGTCAAGGGTGACCCGAAGGTTCCCTTTTCAATAGCTACTACACTAAGGGTTAAGGCACTACTCCATTCCCTGAATTGTTCCACTTTACCTTTGATTCTTTCTTTATAATGCAAGGCAGGATTAAGGCAGGATTCTTTCTTTATAATGCAGGATTAAGGCAGGATTAAGGCAGGATTAAGGCAGGATTCTTGGCAGGATTCTTTCTTTATAATGCAAGGCAGGATTAAGTATCATTTTTTTAAGTTTTTGTTATGACTCAACCTGGGATTGGACCCCGGTCTCCCAGACCACTGGCGAACACAGAATGTATTATCATTAGAAAAATTATTGTTTTGAATTTTTTGAGATTCATCACGTTAGTGAATTTTGATAACTTTTATTTTGACATGTAGAATAAAAGATTTTGGGTATTAAATTTCCTATATCATTTTAAAATTTGGGGATGCAAATCTTAAGAGCTGTCAGGTAAAAACCTACAAGTATTCCATATTTTATTGAACTGTTATGATGTGAGTAAAAATGTCTTTGATCATTTTTATTAGTAAATTTGAAGATAATCATTAAAATTCTAATTTTTTGTAACGATTTATTTGTAAAAGAAAGGTTAGTTTCCGGTTCATATATAAAATCTATGGCAGGTTCAATATTGTTGAATCTATCTGTAATTACATTGCATTCTATTTGTGCAACTATATAACGGAAATAGTAAGAATCTTTTAAAATCATAAATTTAAAGGAACCAAATTCAAGAAATTCAAGGAATACGCCCGCAAGGACCCTACTAATAGGCGAACCCATGGACAAACCAGATTTTTCTTTAAAAGGTTACCGTTATGTTGAAAAAAAGCAACGTTCTGTGCATAACGTGCAAATCTTAATTATTTTTTAATTGGTAATGTAATTTTTTCTTGAGATGAATTTCCAAACGTTTGATACATTGGTTAACAGGAATATTGTTTAATGATTTTATGTCGCGACTTGCTAGAGATTTGTTTTTCATGTTTATATTCTTGATTTTGTTGCTTAAATTACCTGACTACTACGCAACCGCATAGAACCCAAAATTGAGAAGATACTTAGGAAGAACCCAAATAACTTTCAGAGAAATTGATTCATGACATCACAAATTTTAACTATTCGTCGAATTCTAGAAGGTGTACGCGCAAAAAACTTAGAGGCAACAGTATTATTTGTTAACTTCTCCCAGGCCTTTGACTCCATACACAGAGGGAAGATGGAGCAAATACTACTCGCCTACGGCCAACCCAAATAAACCGTCACAGCCATTATGAAGCTATATAAAAACACTAAAGTAAAAGTCCGCTACCCGGTTGGAGATACATACTACTTCGACATTGTTGCAGGTGTACTGCAAGGAGACACATTAGCCTCATACCTCTTTATCATCTGCCTAGACTCACATGCTTAGAACTTCTATTGATAAAATGAAAGATAACGGTTTCAAGCTGGCAAAGGAAAGAAGCAGAAGATACCCAGCACAAACAATCACGGACGCCGACTACGCCGATGACATAGCACTTCTAGCAAATACACCCGCCCAAGACGAATCCCTGCTACATAGTCTGGAACGAGCAGCTAGCAGCATAAGCCTCCATGTCAACGCACACAAGACGGAATACATGTGCTTTAATCAAAGAGGTGACATCTCTACAATAAATGGTAGTTCTCTGAAACTAGTGTACAAGTTCATCTACCCAGGAAGCAGTGTCTCATCACCCGTGACAGACATCAACACGTGACTAGCAAAGGCATGGACAGCCCTCGATAGGCTATCGGTCATATGGAAGTCAGACCTGACCGATAAAATGAAACGCAGTTTCTTTTCCAAGCAGCGGTCGTATCGATACTGCTGTATGGATGCACTACATGGACGCTAACTAAACGTATGGAGAAAAAGCTTGACGGCAATTACACGAGAATGCTGCGAGCAATATTGAACAAGTCCTGGAGGCAGCACCTCATAAAGCAGCAGCTTTATGGCTACCTACCAGCCATCACGAAAACTATCCAAGTTAGACGAACCAGACATGCGGGACACTGCAGGAGAAGTGGGGACGAATTCATGAGTGACATACTCCCGTGGACCCCTTCACATGGACGAGCAAAGGCAAGGCCACCAGCTAGAACCCATTTACAACAGCTCTGTGCTGAGACAAGATGTAGCCTTGAAGACCTACCGGGAGCGATGGACAATAGAGACGGAAGGCGGGAAAGGGTCAGTGACATCCGTGCTGGTGGCGCGACATGATGTTGAAATTACCTGACTTCTTGATGTACGGATTGCTAATCTTGCCGAAGAAAAGGGATAATATTTTGGCTTAAAATTTTGTGACGTTTTGGGGATCTGTGTCAATATATATATATATATATATATATATATATATATATATATATATATACGTGGTGTATTCAATAAGTTTCCAGACTTTTTGTACAGGCATGTAGAATTGTTGTAGACTCTTGAAAATTCACTATGTTATTGCTATACATCTTATGAGATGACTGACCAATTTTTATGATTTCAGCTTCAAATGAACAGCTACAGCAGCAATTGGAATACACCCTACTAAAGCCTGATTGTCAAAGCTGGTGAATTTCAAAAATGCAATCTGGACTTTGAAGAACGATATGCAATAAAATTCTGTTTTAAACATGGAAAAAATGCCATGCGATGAAAGCTGGATCTGCTACTATGACCCAGAGACCAAGAGACAGAATTTCCAGTGGAAGCATGCTGGCTCTCCCAGACCCAAGAAGGCCAGACAGAGCAAATCAACCCACAAACTTTTGATGATCCCTTTTTTTGACAGCGCTGGCATGGTCTACATGCATTGGGTTCACACTGGACACAGTCAACAAGGAATACTATATTGAGGTTTTAAGGGAGTTCAGCAAGAGATTCATAGGGAAGAGGCCAGCACTCTTCAAATCGGGTCGGTGGCATTTCCACCTGGACAATGCACCAGGCCACAACTCCATCCTTGTCACAGACTATTTGACCCAGATGGGCATCAAGACAGTTCCTCACCCTCCATTTAGTCCAGACCTTGCTCCCCGTGGCTTTTGGTTATCCTCTATGCTTAGAGGCTGTCGTTATGAGACAATTGAGGAGATGAAAGAGGCTGTGACGAAGGTCATTGACACGCTCACACAAGAGGACTTCCATGGGGCCTTGCAGACGTTGTTGGAACGGTACAACAAGTGCATTGTAGCCGGAGGAGATTACTTCGAAGGGGACTAGAGTTTCATGTGTGTACTATCAATAAAAATGCCCATACAAAAAAGTCTGGAAACTTATTTAATGATCCTTATATATATATATAT
>CAUZXS010002052.1:15000-100000 GCA_963585895.1 Sepioteuthis lessoniana
AGCACAACTTTCAACTTCAAAGGCACCAAAATGATCAAATAAAGAAAGAAAGAAAGAAAGAAAGAAAAGACCCGAATACTTAAAAAAAAAAACAAAAAACAAAAAACACGGACAATCATTAAGATTACGTGAACGGAAACAAACCTCTTTGAACTTTCCATAGACATTCAGTTGGATCCTACTGTGTACAATTGGGAGAAGCGCTCAGCGTAACGGTTATCTTCATTGAAAACGGAATCAGCGCCTGAATTCAAATCATGGATAAAGCTGTTTGTGTTTTACTTTGTGTTAATGCCCTTGAGAAAGGCATGAATCCATTTGTTTTCCCCTCCCAGCAATGGGAAAATAGTAAGGTAGACTGGGTTCTTTAGCCTTGGTTTGGGAGCCAGTCTTGAAAGAAAACTTTATCTTTTCTCACCCTAAAATTGACCTTGTGTCACATCATACACATTGAAGAGGGGTTGGGTGAATACAATTCCCATACTCATATGCTAATTAATGTCTAAGAAGCTAATGTTACAAGCAGATGTTGATCGAGGTGCTGCCAGTGACAGTCGGTACAACTTGTGGCTGCATCTTGAATATCAATAATGTCATCAGATAAAAGAAATTCTTTATAACGTTCTTCTAGATTTAATTATTGAACACTTAGCGCTCTTTAAGAGATTTGATCAGACTGAGGAAGCTATACTTAATATCGTCACATTTGGCAAAACATATTTACCATAAATCTAATTAATTTATGGTTTATTATAATACATGTAAGTATTATAGATGTACATCAAGGAGGATTATAACCAAAGTGAGGCTGGGTAGAAGTAAACAATATAAGGTGCTTCTGTTATCATTCGATCGTGCATTAGCAGTAAACTGGAATCGGGTAGGAATATTACAATTGGCTGCGGAGATTCAAGTAAATGATTTTCTATAAATAAGAGTTCGACACTATTTCTTGCAGTTTTATGTGTGCAATAAGCGCCAAGATGGGAGAATGTGTGTCTTGTGTAATTATGAGAAAATTCGATGATATTGGTAAGTACATAAATACAACTTATTGCATTTTAATTAATGCTTCTGGTTTAATATTATTAGCAAGGTCAAACACAGAAGTAACTGCGACGGTCGGAAAGTCAATGACAAAGGCAAAGATCTCTTCCCAAATCGACAACAATGACAAAATCTGTCGCAAAATCAACCACAGAAACAGCGGCAAAGTTTCGGCGTCTTTCACAGACCCCCACCCCATGAACAGACTAGTGTCCTCGGAACATGCATTATAAATTAGTTCTTCCTTCTGTACCAAAAAAAAAAAATGAAGAAGAAAAAAAAATTCCCACCAGTTTACTTAAAACTTTGTCCATAGATGCTATCTGATCTCCTTGGTCCACTCGGACTCGGCTTGGTGGCATTTGTTAGGGCCCCATAGCTAGAGGCAAAAAGGATCTGCTTAAAAATTATTTCTATTCGATAGGACCGTGCGCAACAATGTAACAATGACCGTACAATGAAGGTTTGGTTTGGTTTCTTTGTTTAATGGCATATCAACCTTTGTAGGTTATTTAATGCCAAAGCCATTCTCCTAGAAGAACAGTAGTGGTACTATTTAACCCTTAGCTAGAAGGATAAGGGGTTTCATACCTTTTCCAAGGGTATTTGCCCGAAAGTGAACGTAACAGCGCGACTGGAGATCGAGCTCCACATTCCATCGCTTTAACCATTACACCACGAGGACACACCCCCGTATAACGAAGGCGATTCCCTAACCTCTAGTCACAGAATAATTCTTGACAAGTTGACATGCCATTAAAATCAATCAATAACTCTTCTAACTGGACAAAGGACGTTAAACATCCACAGAGTAAAACGAAGATGATGTGTATGTTGCTGAAGAACTTTTGTCATAAGGATATGTACAGTACATTAAATAGAATACTGAAAATTTATATACTTTTAAGGGATATAGTACATTTTCCTAATGTGGAAAAAAATTCTTGTTCTACACCGAAGATTTGATTGATTGATTAATTGATTGATTTTAATGTCATATCAACCCGTCTAAGGTTATTTTATGGCTAGAGGTTAGGGAATTGTACTTCATGTTTATATTTTTGTTTTGTTTCTTAAGAGCATTTTTTTTTTCTTGCACACAGTAACATCAAATACAAGTAATTTTCAAGCAGATCTATTTGACCCATGGGATCCTAACAAGTAATACAACTCCGAGTAAGAGTGGATCTGGGAGTAATGGCAATGGAGCCTCAACGTTAGATGCAGTTTAGTGTCATACCCAGGACGTCAATTTTTTGGCGGGGAAGTCTTATTCCTCTGTGTATTCTAACCCCAGCAACAAGGGGTTTCACCGAGGCTTTGTTGTTATGATTAAAAATTTTCTTTTTTTTTTATATTTTTAAAATTTCTGTTGCTATTATTAAAAAATTCAGAAATAACAATGAAATATGTAGAAAATAAAGTGTTATCTGCAATATCAAATATAAAGACAGGAAAAAGAGAGCGAGAAGCTGGATGTGTTGCCTTCTGTGATGATATTTATCAGTTGTTGTTTTTCCCTCAAGCTCTAAACTTGTTACCAACACAATATTTAATGACCACCAACAATCGTGATTAATAGTTCATCTATTCTTCTTTTTTAATAATCGCCAAATGACAAAATAAGGAACAATACTGTGAGATAAAACCTGAGAAAAGAAATAGAGATTTTCATTAGAAAACAACAAAAACAGCAACAATGACTAACAAACAAACAAAAACTATAAAATGAAAAAGTAATTAAAAAAACAAATCAGAAAAATTTGGAAACAATCTTAAACTGTCAGAGAGTTTGGACAAAATGTGTTATAGTGTGTCTTGTGTAATTATGAGAAAATTAGATAATATCGGTAAATACATAAATACAATTTATTGCATTTTAATTAATGCTTCTGGTTTAATATGATGTATTAATACTAAAATGTATTATCTGAAAAAAATGTTGACTGTTGTATCATAATACATAAATGTTCACTATTGTATCATAATACACCAACATAAAGATGCATTCAGCGTAATGATTATCGTCGTAGGAAACGAATTCAGCTACCCGAGTTCAAATTCTGGACGAAGCTGTTTGTAGTTCCCTTCCTTTTAATGCCCTTAAGAAAGCTATGAATCCATCTGTTCCTCCTAGCTATAGGTAAATAGTAGGACAGAATGGGTTCTTTTGCCTCGGTATGGAAACGACATAGGAAAACTATGAATATAAACCAGGCGTAGTTCAATAGACATGGAAAGAGACGGGCTCCACCAAGCTATTCTTGCCCCGGACATACACTACCTGGGTGGCGCATCTACGACCAAACCAGCTTACAGTCCCATGACCCCACTTAATTATTGGCCTTGTGTCACATCCTACCTGTGAAGGAGGGATTGGGTAAATATTCATATCAATGGGTAGATATCCTTGTAAATAATCAAATTTTGAACAACAAAAATAAATTCAGAATATTTTTGTCCATTGCATATAATTCACCGACAGAGAGGTTATGAGGCCACAGAAGGTTGTTTGGTGTGTCGTCTATTTTGGATTTTTGGTTTTTGATATCTGACCCCGTTAGTTTCTTTTTACTTCATCTTAATTCGCTGGCCTCTTGTTTGTGAAGGCAGCAAAAGAAGAAAAGGAAGGAGGGGAAGAGAGATATCTTTTTAATTTCATCTTTATTTCTTGGTTCTTCTTGAATCCATATAAGGTGGTTGCGTCTTCCCGATAAGGTGTTAGGAATACACTAGTTGTTTTCGGGTAGATATGTCCATTATTCGGTGTTTTAAAGTCGTGGGTTGCTGGTTACAGAGATGGCTGCTAGAGGAGACACGCTAAGTACGAAACTTGGGCGGACACGTGCGCTGCTTGCTACCACACAAGGGAAAGAAGGTCCGTCTAGTATCAAGGGTAGAACTGAAGTGAGAAAGGGCTTCCTTCTAGCGTCGGTTCCAACTTCCCATCAGGTGCTTCTGGGAACTTCCGCACTTTTTGAACTTACTTTTATTTTGTTTATTTTCTTTTTCTCTTTTCTGGTCACTACAAGGTTCATAATCCATGTATAAAAAAAAAAAAAAAAAAAGAACCCAAAAAGTTGTTCAGAAGATCCTTTTGCTATCCAATAAAATGTGACTAAGATTAAATATCATTAATTCTCAAAATTAAGTCAAGTCTTCAAATTAATAGCTATTTAAAAGAAGAAGAAGAAGAAGAAGAAGAAGAAGAAGAAGAAGAAGAAGAAGAAGAAGACTATTATATCCTAACAAATAAAACTCGCATTATATCACAAGGGTGAGTCAAAAGTTTTGCAATATTTTGGCAACAGGAGACACAATTCAAAATCTCCAGATGCTTTTTCTGAGGTTGTGAAAGAGACTGGATTGTGAAATGCCGACCTTGTATGATACTCTCCGTGTGCTACTCGCCGGATTTACCTCAATGGTTTTAGACCCATCTGACTTTACTTGATTGTCCGAGCAAAATTTCTTGAATCATCTAGTGCCTTCACCTTTCGCACAATAAATGTTTTTGGTTGCTTCTGCGGCGTAACGCATAAGTTCGCGAATTAGAAATTCAAAATCACTCACAAGGAGTGAAGCCTTGCACAACGTGTCAGCGCAACAACTACCACGATACTACCAACAACAGTAGATACCTACGACGGCTTGAACTGCTTCGGTCACGAGATATACACGTCTCAATCTAGTACGTAGGCAAATATTGCAAAATTTTTGACTCACTCAAATACATCATGTTTATTCCATAAATTGTTGAAACCAATATCTTTATCCGTGTTGTTTATGCCAGAACAACCCAACAAGTGCACTCTATGACCTTCCTCAAGGATTTTTAGAATCTGGTGATCTTCGGGGTTTTGGATGGAATTCTTCATTATGTTTAGGAATATATTGTTCTCTCTTCATCTTATGACATTTTTTTAACCTTCAGAATTAATTAAAAGGTTAACTGATATCAGACAAACTACTAAGACTCCAGTTTTAGAGCTCTGGAAAGTATGGAGTACCCCTTCATTACCATTATTCTCAGGTCCACGCTGATCCAAATTGGAAGTGCCTGTTAGGGTTCCATCTTTGGGTCAAATAAATATGTTTCAAAATTATCCCTATTCAATAGCATCGACTGCAAAATCTTCTTAAAAACAACTACAGAAAGAAAGACAAAAATAATAAAAAGAGTAAAAGATTACAGTTACAGGGAGAGATTAGAGAAATTAGAATCAGCTATAGGGTGGAATGATAAAATTGTCGTCCTAAAGAAAACAACACTACAGCTTTATTTTAAAACTTTTATTGAAAAAATCAATTCAGGTAACTTGATTATCTAGTAGAGCTAACATCTATTCAATGTGGCCGCCTTCAGCCTCAATCACGGCCTCGATACGGGTCCGGAACTGGGAGCACGCCTTTTCCACAAGTGCCGGCGGGAGCTCGGCAAATACTCAGCGGATGGCGGCGATCAGGCTGGCTTTGGTGTTGTGGGAGGTCATGTTGGTGATGTTCTCGATGTATGGCCAAATGAAGTAGTCCAGTGGGTTCAGGTCAGGAGAGGAGGGGGCCAGTGAGAGAAGGGTACAAAGTCGTTGCACTCCTTCTGAAACCAAGCCTGGCTCTCTTTGGACTTGTGGGCCAGCGCCGAGTGCTGCTGCCACACCCAGAGTCTGCCACCGGCCACCTGATTGCACCAGGGGATCACCACACTCTTCAGCACATCCAGCTACACTTTAGTGTTGACTTTCAAGCCGACTTCGAAGATGTAAGGTGGCATGATACCAAAGACCATAACCGTAGCCAGAAACTTTGTTTTCATCCCCCTGGGCACATACCTGTTATTCGTAGCAATCCAGATTTGTATTTTGAGGGTGCTGGCAATGGTCCTGTTGTCATAACTTAGAGAGCATGAGTTGTACAGCGGCGCATCTCCGATCTTGCTCGTTGAACATTGTGTCACTTTCAGACATGATAGAAGGCTCCTATCGCTCTTGGGATTTGTACACAACTGGCCAACTCGTAGGTGGTCTGCAACAAAAAAAAAAAAAAAAAACAGTTTTCATTAAACGGAAATGGAATCATGCCGTCTTTCTAGGGGACAATTTTATCGTTCTACCCTGTACACAAAAATATGAACGCGATTCCCTAACCTCTAGTCATAAAATAACTCTTGACGGGTTGACATGCCGTTAAAATCAATCAATCAGCCATTGACACTTGTTTTTCTTATCATCCATAAGAAAGATAGAATAACGGAGTTACCGTTCACTTATAACTGATGTTATGAAGTCATATTTAAAGTTCAGGGCTTCCTTATCTTTCTCAAGATCTTCGATTTTTTTATTGCCTAATCTTTGAAATGGAACCTGACACTTAGCTCCTTCTTCGGGATCCTCTTGGTCTGTCTTTGTCCTTGAGCGTAATTCTAATGTTAGTTTAATCAACATCAAATGCAAAATCATCATATTCTAACATTAGACAAATACGCGTCGATAGCACCATAGTATTAACTCACAAAAAAACATTGCTAGTACTAGAAGCCATAATCGTATTTTCATAAAAATACAATGAATAAAAATCTGGAAAACGGCGGACTAGATATATTTAAAAACTAAAGAATTTCATATTACAGTTAACCATTTATATCACTCCAGTGCTAACTAAAACGCAACGATGCAAATTGAAAAACTAACGTAACAAACGCAAGAGGAAAACTACAAAATGTTCAAAATGGTTCTGTTCTTGACAGCGTCTCATGTTAAAAATTAAAGTTTCCCTGAATTTTAAAGGAAAAATATCATCTTGATTACACAAAAAATTGCTCGCAGATCAATTTTCGGACTCTTTATATATAAAGCAAAAACCAATTTTAAGGAACAAGAAAAAATAATAAATAAAAAATGTTAAAACGAAGCTATTCTGGAGGTTTTATCGAAACATTTTCAAAAAAAAAAAGACGTCTGTCTCTGTCTCTCTTTCTCTCTCTCTCTCTCTATATATAAATAAAGTTGTTGGCGACCTTATTCAAGTTTGACCCAAAGGCCCCTTTTTCAGTAGCTACTATACCGAGGTGTAGGGGAAGGCGCAATTCCATTCCCTAGATTGCTCCACTTTACCCTTATAATGCCGAGTGTTAAGCAAGGCGGCATCAAGTATCATTTTTTGAGTCTTTGGTATGACTCGACTTCGGATTGAACCCCAGTCTCCCAAACCATTGGCGAAACACAGTTCAAATCCTAGTTAATTCTATATATCAAGTATTAATCCGAAAAATTTGCATACAGCAGTATGGTTTCCAATAACAAATAATATATGATTTGTAAGCGAATAGTGTGTTGGCAACTTTATTTTAAAATGAGTTAGAGCTCATTTGTTTACACATTGTTAAATGGTTTCAAGTATTGCTATTTACTGTAAGTAATTAGAAATACTTCATAAATTTTCAAATATTTCTAATATGAACAATTCTGGGGTTTTTAACAGCTGTTTGGTTTCAAATAATAATCCCTGGTAAATGATTGAACAGTTTCATTTAACGCATAGATGGAACCCTGACAGGTACGAACAATCCGGGTCTGAGTGGACCTGAGAGTAATGGTAATAAAGGGAAACTCCAGATTCTCCAAACGCCAAGTTTGGAATCTCATTATTAGCAGCATATCCAGAACAGTGTCTTATTTTTCTCTACTTGACTGACTCTCAGCCACTGCCTTTTAGCACCCTTAAGATAAAAAGGGTTGGGTGTTTGTTTGCCACAAGAACAACTTTAGAATACAGTCGAGTCAAATAGGTGCTTTGGATTGACGTGACCACCTGATTGATCGGATCGGGCCCCTTTGACTAGCTCAGTAAAGACCAAAGTACAGTGTTGCAAATCACGTGATCAATTCGGTTTCCGGGTCACGGACTGCTCAGCTACTAGGATTCTGTTGTCAAGCCTTATGGGTCACCACCCACGGCTCACTGGTGGAAGGGTCTTACTTTTCTCCGGAGATACCGTCGGTGTATTCTACACTCCCAGTCGATATTCTGTGTTTCAGAATAATTATGACCAGTTATTACTTTCATAGTTCTGTCAAAATTTTCTTACAATATTTAGTTTTTTTTTGACTAGTAAAGAATAATAAGATATCATATCAAATGCCTTGTGCCCAGTGAAAAGTAACAGTGTATACTTTGTCAGAAATAAAGCCTTGTTTAAATTCAAATATATATAATATATTGGCATATATTAACCCCTTCCATCAAATCTTCATTTATATCGACACTTTCAAAAATATTAGGTCATGATTTACCCTCGGCGACTCTATGCTGATAACAGTTTATATCATCCCCAATAAAATTCAATATGTGATGTCTAATCATTTTTTCAAAAAGATTATAAAAGATTTATGTTAGAAAAACTAGTCGGTAATTTTTAAATGCATCAAACCATTTTATGTAGTGGTTTTACAATTGCTGTTTTCTAGATATATAAAATCGTTTCATATTCTCCACATTTCTCAAACAATCTATATATTGCATTGATAAAACTTTCATTTGATAGATATTTGAATATTTTAGGATGTATTTCATCTGGTGCCAAACTTTTATTAACATCCAATTGAAGTTCTTATTATTTGTTCATTCATATTTTTTGTACCCACGACATGAAAACTTTCCTGTTGTGGACCAAACTCTTCCGAAGAATGAACATATTAAAACTTATTGCAAGTATACCAGTTGTTTCAATTGGTGTGTTTGTTATTTCACCTGTCTTATTATTTTTTATTGCTCTAATGTTTTTGTGGATTTTAGTTATTGATTTGATATATTTGAATGATAGTGCATTATTGTATATAATATTTTTAACAATTTTATTATTTTATTTTTTTCAATTTTTCATTTACTTCCAACTTTATATATTATTCTGATTACTTAAAGCATTTTAATAGTTTTCTATATTGATATAATTCAAGGAGAATTTTTTGGAAACAACAAAATGAATATTTTCTCGTGACCTTTTCCCATAAATATAAACTTAGCATTGTTTGGAATTGGTTTATAACAAAAAATTTTAATCTCGCAAAAATATTCGTTTTAAAGATATTCAAAATGGTGACAAATCTAACTATTTCAGGTCTGACATGAAATTTTTCTTGGCTGAAAGGTGCGAACCATGGGAAATTAACAGAAGAATGTACGATGTGTATGTAGAAACAAAAAAAACTTTTACAAATTGGCTGAACATGAGTCGAAAAGACAGTGCATGAAGTGGAAACACACTGACTTTCCGGTAGAAAAAGTTCTTGGCGCAGCAATCAGTAAAGAAGTTAATACTGAAAGTGTTGTGGGACATGAAAGGACCCATCACTATTGATTTCCTTGAAAAGATGCGACTGTTAATATTGCTTTCTAATGTCAACTCCTTTGGCAAAATTCACCTTATTTATTGAATAATCCTCGTGTATATATATATATATATATATATATATATATATATATATATATATATATAAGTGCAGCAGATTTTCTTGTAGGCATATTTTACTGAAATTAGCAGAAAGAAGTCGCGGAATACAAGAGAACCTACATCGACTACCAAACATGATCGAAAGTACCTGTACTCTAACTTTGGGTAATTTTGTCAAATTGCCTTCAACCACAGTTGTGACATCTCGCTCGCCAGCAAGAAAAAAAAAAGGAAAAAATAAGAATAAAAACCAAATCCTTTTCTATTATTTTCAACTATATATATATATATATATATATATGTATATATACTTTAAGAAAAAACAACGAAACCGGTCACATAGGATTATAAATTTATTTCCATCCTGTTACGCATTTTTGAAATTTCCAAAAACACGAAAAAAAATTAACAAAATATTCATTCATGAATAATTTCTTGTCCTGATGGAATTACTCCCAACTCCGGTTTAACTGGACCAAGAATACTATATATATATATATATATATATATATATATATATATATATATATATATATATATATATATATATATATATATTATAACAGTATTGGTTGTCACTAAATCACTTTGTGGGTTTGTGGCGAACCAAGTGCAATGTAATATGGAGAGTGCTCAATATCTAGGATAGAGCTATTATATAATAATAATAATAATAATAATAATAATAATAATAATAATAATAATAATAAATATATATTAGATTTATATATTTAATGCCATCTTTTTAAATGTTTACGATAAATTATCATACACACACACACGTGTGTGTGGTAATTTAAAAAATTGAAAAGATAACTTTTTTTTGGTTTTGAAAATTAAAAGCTATGATGCGATACAAGAAAAACAAAATTTGGTTATAATTACAGAACATAACATTTAGTTTTGTTTCGTTGGAAAATGTTTTTAATACAATTAAATTGTTAAATTAAAAAAGGTATTTTTTAACCTCGTAAAATCTTGTTCAGAATCAATCAAGGGGATTAAGAAGGTGAAAGCAAATTGCTATTTGTAAGAGTTTCAAGTATATTAGTTATTTTGGATCAAAATACTCAAAATCCTTACCAGACACTGAAATTTCGAACAATAACAAAGAAATTATGAGCATCATCCTCGAGAAACTATTTCTCGTAAGGTTTTGAACAAATACAAAATAAGTTTATTAGATAGATAGATAGATAGATAGATAGATAAAAACTTGTTTTGTCGATATTCTTCCAAACTATTGCACTATCATCCACTCACAAATTGGTCCACTGATGAAATTTTTCATGATGAACCCGTTGCAGTGTATTACATATATCAAAAATTGTAAGCCATTTTTAAAAAATCGACTATCTGAAGAGAAATATTTTTAAAATTTACATAACAATTTAAAATGATTAAAAAAAAAAACAACTTTTGTCCAGAAGTAGCTTTCCCCACTCCCTCCAATTTTTATGATGGCCAATGTGACAGTGAATGTAATTTTCACCAAAGCTAAACTTAATTTGATCGGGAAATGAAGGCGTTTAAATACAGGTTGAAGATAATGGGTAATAAGGAGGTTCTAAGAGAATTTCATAGAAAATTTTACCGAAAAATTAAAAATTGGTTCGCATTTTGTTTTATTTATCAATCAAAAATTTTAAATGATCTAAAAATAATTAATTATATGTTAAAAAGTATTCAATACGTTACCTGAACAATGTTAAAATGGAAGAACTTTCCGAGTCAATTTACCGGGATTTTACTGCAGCGAAATTCTCTCTCTACTGGATATGAAAAGTATAGATTTTGAAATGTTGCCACAGATACATTGGTCATAACACATCAAAAAACAAGGTAAATAACTCCGGTTTGTATTCGTGAATAATAATCTGAAGAAGGATAGATTACGCCGGGTTATTCCTGTCTAAAATAGCGCTTCCACGATCAAACCAGGTTACAGGACTAAGGAAGTGAAGGGAAGACATTTATTTATCAAATGTGTGTTTGAAACATATCTTCTTTTCAGTAAAAAATCAGTGCAATTTCAGTACGCCTACCATCTTCCTGGAGTTGATTCATTCTATTCAGTAGTTTTTTTTTTGTCTTCCTTTTGGGCTTTTACATTAAGTATTTAGTTTATATGGAATCTCTGGAATAACCAAAGATCTTCAGAATGCGTAATGTCATAGAAAAGTTTCCATTCCATTCCATTTTATTTTGGACAAAAATGAAGAAGTGTTTTTACTCATTTCTGACAGGAATTTCAAGCACTTCCATATTTCATACGAAATGTTTCTGCGTACATTGATTAAATGAAAATGGTTGGTTGATTTTAACAGCATTATCAACCTGTCAAGGGTTATTTTTAGAGGTTTAGGAATCGTGTTCATAGCATGTTTATACTTATATTTTTGTGTTGGCGTTTCTTAAGAGGTTTTATTTATTTATTTATTTATTTATTTATTTCACACGGTCCTTTTGAATATAAAATTTTTTTCAACAAATCTATTTGATCCATTCATGAGACCCTAACAGGTACTACTACCCCACGTTAGAGAGGATCTGGGTGTAATAGCTATGAATGGGCACTACCCACTACCAGGACTGGAACCTTACCATTAGATGCAGCTTAGTGTCATACTCAGGACACTTCGGAGTGGGTCTTAATCCTCTGTAGGGGATACAGTATATTCTAAGTCTCACATACAGGGCTGTCCATTCTTAAATAATCAAAATATTTTAGGAAAATTTGACGTTATCAAAATTACAGAAGTAGATGCAATGTTCTTTTTTATCCGATATTGACAACTTTTAATAATGATTTTACTTTTTTATTTTATTTTATTCTTTATTTCTATTTTTCAAAAAAGTATTTTTATTCATTCCTGACAGGAACTTTAAGTACTTTCATGTTTCCTAGGAAATGTTTCTGCGTACATTGACTAAATGCAAATTTAAATTTGATCTCCATTAAAATACCATATATTGTCATAGCAGAGATACGACAGAACTGTCGATCCTAGTTCGAATTCTAGTCACAATGTCTTTCAAACTAATGATTCTCGAAGAGATACGAATCCCTCCACTTTCTAAGCATCCCAATGCCAGTCATATATCGGCTTTGTCACTGGTACACCACAATAGTTGATAATTCTTGGTTATTTTTATCGGCAACATATTTCTCATAAAACGTTCATATTTGCGGTTCATGTTTGTTCATGGAAGAGGCAAATGGAGTTAGAGACTGCAATTAAAAGAAAATGTATTAAGTTTTACCAGTTTCAAATTTTGATTTTTTCTTTATAATTTTTGTAAATCCGTGTCGTGATATTGAATATAAAATCATTTTCTATCGTTAATCATTAGTTATGAACATGAAGTTATATTTGACACATATGATTTAGTCCAATAAGGTATCACGGTGACCATCTTCAGTTATGGAGTGTCGGAAATATTCTTTTTGCTTGACATTTTCCAGTCATTTTCAAAATGAACATAAGCGCTAGAGCGAGTAAACACAGTTTTTGATTAAATTACTCCACTTAAAAGAAAAATTATTTCTCTAGTTGCACAGCACTAAAATAAACTGAAGTTATCTCCCTTCCCTCATATGAATTTTTGTTACATTAGAAATAAATCTACATTTATCACACACACATATTTCGTCAAATTAATTTGGATATTTTTTATATGATATCAATTTATTTTTGATTTTCAATTGACATCAGAAAAAAAAAAATTGACGGCAAATTTTAACTGCGTGTAATTATTAGATTGGGGTCTATGACAAACATTTGTTTTAAAATAATTACTTTCATAACATTCATTTAAATATCGTGAATATTATATATAAAAACTGATTAATTTGCAGAATTTTTTTCTATTTCAGAATGGAAATGAAGTCGTGTAATTGATCTTTCATTGTAGAAGTTTGTTATTTAATGATAACAGCTAATAACATTTTGACTGGAACGAAGTGGGGTTTTTTTTCTAGAAAAAAAAAATACATTTAATAAAATTCCCTGATTCAAATTGTGGTAAGCAATTTCAATCAAAATAAAACCTTTTTTGCTCAATAAGTACAGACCGAATGAATTTTATTCACCTGTTTTTGTTTCACCAACAAAATCCTCTTCAATTTTAATGTTTGTCAGCAAATCGTTGCATTTGAATTCACGACTTCCGACCGGCATTTTTCAACTAACAAACAAAACTTTTCAGTTATACTTTAAAACTTTACCGAGACTTTCGTAAATCGCTTTTTAAAAGAATATGAAGAAAATTTTAGATTACTAAAAAATCATTTTTAGCCAACATAAAATCTAAATATTGCTTTTTTAGAATAGTGAAGCATGTAGAAAATAAAGAACAAAACATAGCGATGAATTGAAAAGAGGACTAAAAAAATTGAAGATGTCGAAAGGAAAAGTTCAAACAAACAACAATTGAGTAATTATGAGAACAAATAAGAAAAACACATAGAAGCTTTATTTCTGTCAAGATAAAAAAATTTTTGTTTGTATCCAAAGACAATTGGCATTCTTAATTAGGGTTTCATTATAAAATGTTTAGTTCGGACAGATGGACATGAGAGAGGCAAATAGAATTAGAGACAGTGACAAAGTGAAAATGAATTAAGTTTTACCAGTTTCAAATTTTCATTTTTTCTTTATAATTTTTGTAAATCTGTGTCGTGATATTGAATATAAAATCATTTGCAATCACTAATCATTGGAAATATTAAGAAAGATTTTTTAAAACTTATTTTTCCATCAATAATTAATGTTACACGCATAGCGAATATAAAAAAGTCAACATTTTTGAGTGCATTTATGAATATCAGAATTTTTATTCACGACAAAATTCAAATTATTAAAAAAGTAAATGCAAATAGGATCGTCTATAAAATTCGAAACATTTAAGGCCGTGTAATTAGCGAATACATCAGATTTTTACTGCCATTATTTACAATTTTTCATCTCGTGTACGTCTGCGTGTTGATTAACGACCAAAAAAGAAAAAAGAAGTAAAATAACCCATAGCTCGTTTCGCTGATGATCGTCCACAGAATAAGACCATTGGATGATGATGATGATGATGATGATGAGAAGGAGGAGGAGGAGGAGTAGGAGAGGTTAAAGAAAAATTACACTTTCAAATAAAGTGTTTCTTCATATTTTATCTTTCGCATTATAAAAAAAGACATCTTTCTATGAATATAAAAAAATATATGTATTTTACGTTTCATTAGCTTCTTCTAATGAACATTTTATATATCTAGTTAGACATGAAAACTTTTTACAACTTTGTTCATAGATTTTTTTTTTGCCATGACATCAATCTTTAATTATAACATCTTAATTTATTATGACATCAAGTTAATTATATTTTGTGTCTAAAAGTTTTATCCCGTTTTTTTATTCCTTCTAATTATCTTTATTATTTCATTACATTGAGATCAATTTCATCAATTCAATTTGAATATCTTCTTTTCTATGCGTTGCCATATTTTCTTTCTGGTGTGAAATTTTAAATCAAATTAATTTATCTTTAATATCACGTTCCAAAATGCTTTTTCAATTTTTTTCTCTTATGTTCGAGTTTATCGTTGGATTTCTATTCTCGTTTCCTTCGTTTTTTCATTTCAGTTCATTCCTTTCGGCTTTCTCTAAAAAAAAAAAAAAAAAAAAAAAAATCTCTGCAAACGAGAGAATACTTTTTTTTCACATACTAATTCAATTTTTGGTTAATCTTGAAAAACATTCACATAATGTTAACTTTTGTCCAAGAATAAAATCTCATCTTTTTATACAGGGAAATATTACATACAAACAAAAACATGTGTTAAAATCATCATCATAAAACTAAAAACATTTCGACTACAATCTTATATTGTTATGTGATTTCTATTTTTCTTTTTCCGTGGATTCATTTCGACTGCTTCGTTGACACTTGTAAAAACACTACGCATCATTTATTTATAACATTGTATGATCAGTTGAACAAAATTCTACAAAGTTATTAATGTTAAAATAAATAAATATAGATATCAAGAAAATTCTATAAATAAACAAAATCTGCTGAAAATAAAGTACAAATATAAATATAGCTTATTTATATCTAAATGAAATTTATGAATATCTTTATATCTTCACAGAATATTCGATAAATACAAACACAAAACTCAGAACTATGAATAAAACCAAACAAAATTAATTAGACTGCTTTTATATAGATCCAATGTATTAATAAAAATCTACCACCATCTCAAAATGATAACTAATATATCAGCCAGAACATACAGGAAATCCTCAACAGACTTTATTGTCTTATAACTGCATGATTAAGATGAATACAGAAAACAAGCAAAATATAATTATTTTGATTGATTTTAACGGTTCGTCAACCCATTTGGGTTATTTTATGCCTAGAAGTCATGGAATCGCTTTCAGATTTACATTTTTTTGTGTTGTCGCTTCATAAGTGTTTTTTTTTCTTTTTGCAAACAGTCTTAATAATAATCATTTATAAACAGGTCTATTTGACCCATAAATGGCACTTTAACAAGTCCTAGCACTCCAGGTCAGAAGGGACCTGGGAGTAATGGTAATCAAGAGGTACTCCACACTCCTCGTATCTCTAAAACTGGGGCTTTACCATCAGATACGGTTTAGTGGCATACACAAGAAAAAGAAAATTTATTTTAAAAGTAAATTCTTGTGTGTGTACCTGTACTTATATAGGACAGCATTGTATATTATTGATATTACGGGAATTTTTTTCTTTTACGTAGCGTGATTCCCTTTCAAAAGCTTTAGCCAATAAAAGACTGTCGCGGAGTCGACAAGCATGTTGACCCCACAAATGTTTCAAGTTAAAGCGCGCGAGTAATGACAGCCAAAGACAACGAAGGAAACAAAGGCGAGGTAATAGATACAACAAAAGTGACAATTTATTGTCGGAATTACAAACGTATGTGTAAAGTCCGTGGCGGTTGTATTTGGGTCTTCAGCTAGATGGGTGATGTCGATAGCTGGTATGGTCGAGTCGTAGATGTGTGCAGCTGGATGTTCGATGAGGGTAGCTGGCGTTGGTCGAGTCGTGAAGATACAGCAAGATGTTCGATGCGGGTAGCTGTCGGTTGAGTCGTAAAATGCAGCTGGACCTCAACTTCCCGCTACGAACGTAGCGGGAAGCTGAGGTCGGTCGAGTTGTAGGATGCAGCTGGACGATCGTTGTAGGAAGCTGAGGTCGGTCGAGTTGTTGAAGTGCAGCTGGACGATCGTTGCGGGTAGCTGAGGTCGGTCGTGGTTGGTAAATCGATGTCCCGGTTTTGACAGTACGTTGGGTTAACCGGGAGTGTGTCGATCTGGTTGCTAGCCCGTACAGCGAGTCAAACATAGGCTAGTTGTTGCAATGCTAGGGGAGTCCGTAACAGCGAGTCGTACGTGGACTGGATGCTGCATTGCTGGAGCGTCGTGGTCGAAGTCGGTGTTGGCAGCTTGGTCGTGTAGAATCGAGCGAGCTGGAGACTAAGACTGAGCCGTGTCTTAGTACTACGGACCAAGTGAACGGACGGGGAAACCGTGGCTAAGGTTTGCCAGGCCTTAGCACATACGAAGTCGAGCGAGCGAATTGGTGAAGCTTGGGCTTTGTCGTGCACCTAGCTATGCGAGCGTATCGTTGACAGTAGCTATGGCTTTACCGAGCCAAAGCTGTGCGGGCGTATCGTTGACGGTAGCTATCGCTTTGCCGCGCCAAAGCTGTGCGGACCATCGGGACAGTAGCTATGGCAGTGTCGCGCCAAAGCTGTGCGAACGATTCTGAGACGGTAGCTATGGCTTTGACGCGCCAAAGCTCTGCGGACGATTCGGAGACGGTAGCCATGGCTTTGCCGCGCCAAAGCTGTGCAGACGTATCGGGACGGTAGCTAAGGCTTTTCGATGCCAAAGCCCTGCACTGTCGAGCGAACAGGCCAGGAGGCCGCGGCTAAGATTGACGTTATCTTAGCGCTGCGCAAATAGCGATGCGGTAGCTAAAGGGTAACCTGTGCCTTTAGCGCTGCGCAGCCAAACGGATGAGCAGAACCGATCGAATTGTTAAGACCGGATGGTCTTAGAGTCCTCTTCGTGTTTGCCTCCGTGCCGTCTACTTCGACTGGTCGGTAAGAGATGCTCCAACCCGCAGAAGGTGACCTCTAATGGTCCTTAAAAGGACCTTTTGTGCATATCTATGAGATGGAAAGGCGAATGCAACCACAAGTGGGATTCCACTTTACCCTTGATACGTGCCTTATATTGCTGAGTGTTAAGCAAGAAGATATCAAGTACCATTTTTAAAGTCTTTGGTATAACACGATCTGGAATTGAACCCAGGTCTCCCAGATCATAGGCGAACACTCTACCCTCTCCCATTAATGAATAGTGTTGAAATCGAATAATTAGAGTTGAATAGAAAAAGTTGTAACTACTTCACTGTCTGCAAATAAGATTAAAATTGAATAGAATTATTAGTGTTAGATAGCAATAATTGAAACCATCTGTGTAGAAACAATAGTAATACTTGTGTACAAACAAATTTGTTCTCATTTAAAAATGAAATCCACAACAAACTATTCACTTACAAATCACATGTGTATCCATTTAAATGTGTATAAACGAATTACTGATGTTAAATTACTTACTGTTACATAGCGATATTTGAAACTATTTAACAGTGTGCAAACAAATGGTTAATAGTAAATAGAATAGTTCATGTTAGATAGGAATACTTGAAACCGTTTAAAATTCAGACTCGTTAAAAAATGTTATAAAAAAAAAATAGAAAGCATCCCAAACCAATCTACTGGCTTAGAAATCATGAATAATTATATTCGCATAAACAGGATTGGGCGTTAAATATCCTTCCAAGGATGCCATAAAACCGAACAAATCAACCGACCTACGACTGATCCTGACCCCACTAGTTATTTTCATAAAAGAATCATTTTGATGCCTTCAAATTAATTAAGAACTTGCATGTTGACGAAAGTGCTTCATTAGTAGGGGGAACAACATGATAATAACATTTTATAGCTGAAAATCTGCTCTATGAATGGGTGTTATTGCGCTCCTTGTATCTGTTGTAATTTCTGTGGAAATAAGTAGGAAGCATAACTTTCGGAACGCACCACCTACTTTTAAATTAACTGACTATAATGAATACAACACCCGTTGCAGGAAAAGGGTTAAAAAATAAGGTGATAAAGAAAAGGAAGAAACGAAATAGGTTCATACATTCATATACATGTGTTGATATTGTCAGGTCATTGTTGGTCATTGTTAGGATATAGTTAGGTCATAGTTGGAGGAAAAAAAGGAAATTATCTTTGTCCGTTTTAAAACTTTACCATTAGTCATATTCCAATTTTGCAAACATATCAAGAGATTTGTTTCATCTGGCCATTTGATTCACAAGGTACTTGATTCACTTTCATTTGGGAGAGTCTTATTTCACTTGTTAAAAGGATTTCCGTTAGAGGATTATTTTAAAAACAAATAAAAATAAAGAAGGTAAATTTAGCCAACAGGATGTAGTTTCACCCAATTGTGAAATGAAAACGAAAATATCTCGATTATCATAATTTTCGATCATCGGATGAACTTTCTTTCCGTTGAAAGAAAACTCATATGATGATCAAGATCGTGAAACTCTAAGTCATGAGTTTTATTAATATTGTGACATATTCCAACAGATGTTTGAGATTTTATCTAATAGTGAGAGCCTTAATTTTCATTATATATATATATATATATGTGTGTGTGTGTGTATTCTCTAAGTTTCATGTGTTCTAGCTGTGACACTAAACTCTATTTGATGGTGAGGCTCTGGTCAGTATGGAGTAAGTCTTTCGTTGCCATTACTCCCAGGCCCACTTTGAATCAGTGTGGTAATACTAGTTCAGATCTCATCTACGGATAAAATACATTAGTTTTAGATAAATTTTTAAATGATTGGGAACTTTATTAATACATTGTCTCTTAAAACATTAACATTGCAACTACGTATGAAGTGATTTTCTATTCAAAATGATTGTGAAGATTTGTACCGTGTATAATTGAAGACAATAAATGTTAAATTGAGTATTGAATAACCCAAGAAGGGTTGACATGCCATAAAACCAAGAAGCACATCTAAGTTTCAATTCTATTAAATTAGGGAAATAACTAAGCATTGAAAAATAGACATCAATGGAAGATTGATTGATTGATTTTAAGAGCATGTCAACCTGTCTAACGTTATTTTATGCCAAGAGGTTAGGGAATCGCCTTCATTGTAAGTTTTTTTTTTCTTACATTGGTTGTGTCGTTGTTTCTTAAGAGGGATTTTTGTACACGGTCATCGAATACGAATGTTCTAGTTGATCTATTTGACCTTTAGAAGGGACCCTAACCCCCATCCGAATCAGACTGAACCTGGGAAATATGACAGTGAAGGCCAGGCAACATTTCCTACAGCGCCAGAATTGGAGCCATACTATTAGATACAGTGTAGCGTTATACCTAGGACACCCCTTTTGGGAGGGTTCTTCAGGGGATACAGTCAACGTATCCTGACTCCCGCCAATAGAACGTATCAATCGAAAGGTAAAATTGATAGATTTACCAATTGGTTAATTTACAATTGACTGGATAAATTAACCAGGCTTTCCTCAGAAAGGTTTATCCTTAATGTTTGAAAGCGATTAAAAAAAAAAAAAGAAAAAAACTGGGTTTCACAAATTGAAATAAATAATGAGTTTTTTTCGAAAAAAGTAATGAGTCGATTATTCATTGTAGAAATTAAAGTCACCTACAAGAACTGGTCATTATATCTACGAAATATTGTAATGAGATAATTTATTTGGAAGAGGATAACCGTTATGCCATATTCGCATATTTGGAAGAGGATAACCGTTATGCCATATTCAACCTTTATCACTTAATGATAAAATGATATGAAAACTCAGTTTTCTTCTGCCTCAACAAATTCACAAAGATACATGACCTTATCAAACAAAATATTTACATAATACCAAGTAAACAATTTATGTACAATTGACAAATAAAATTGAATCTCAAAGTAAAAAAAAAAAGTTAATAAATGTAGAATATTATTTTGCTGACGGCTTTCAGTTTATTGTTAGTTTGAATGTATCAGATAAAGATTTATCGAATTTCATTTCAAGAAATCAAGTAAAAGATTACAATGGAAATAACAATTTTGGGAAAAATATCAGTTAATAAAAACTTATTCAACCTTCTAGATAAAATGCTTTTAAAAAGTCAAAGGTTACACATTGCTGTTGGTAACATGTACGTATTTACCCAACCCCTCCGTCACGAGTGGGACAACTAGTTTGAATTCCAAGTTTTCCTTCTCCTTGACTGGTTGCCATACGAAGTTTAAAGAGCCCAGTTTCTTCTAATATTTACTCATAGCGGGAGGGAGAATAGTTGGATTCGTAACTTGCGCTATGTGAAATGCAAACTGCCTTGTCCCGGATTTGAACTTGGTTAGCCTGAGTCAGCTTTCGACGAAAATAATTGTTACACCATTTCAAAAACGTGAAGGACAATCGTCATTTCTTTTTATCTAAAAAAGGATTGTTAATTCCACAATGAACAGTTTCCTTAAATTATCAGACCAAATAATGATATCTGGCTGTTAACGTTATTTCAGTTGGAAATGTGAGGTGATGTTTCAAAATATTTTCTTGGCTTTTTATGACGATTGTACTAGACGTTTTTGAATTTGCGTAACGTTTATCGTCGTAGGAAACAGACACGGCTGAGTTCAAAACCTGAACAAGGCTGTTTGCATTTCATATAACTCAAGGTATGAATCCAACTTGCGATCATCAAACAATGATTATCTTTGCTTCGAGTTTCATTCTCTTTCACATTGGGTTGACAAAGGGAAACTGTGTACAGGGGTAGTTTTATTGACACAAGTTTTTTCAGTCAGTTTATTTATTTCGGATTGGGGTTTACGCCGTTGTCGACTTTGGGCATTCAATATTAATGGGATGGATTAGCATTCCCTTAATGCTTGCAAAACTGAGTTGGCAGCAGCATTGTATTTCCGTGGACGGTCCGAATTCGTTATCGGTTCTAAGCAGGTTGATGATCCTATTATCGCCTCTTTTTGAGTCACTTAGGATGCATCTTTCTTAATAGTTGTAATTGATCTGTGGTGTCGCGGAACAATCCGCAATCCTCTATATGACTTGGGCTACCAATCTTCGTCATACCACATGGTGGTCTTTCCGTACTCTCACTAGGAAAGACTTGTGTCATCCGATCTTTTTAAGCAATAAATTTATACATCGAATGATGATTCTGGGTTCAGGCATGGTTTCGAGGCTGAAGTAGCATTATCACTTGTCCAGACCATCCTAACAGTACCTCAATCGACATAGAAAGTCAAGAAAAGATGGATTTATGCCTTTTCTAAGGATATTAGCCCAAAGTGAAACAACCTTATTTGACTGAATGTTATTCTTGTCTGACTTTTTTTTAGAAGAAATGTTGAGTAAATAGCAGTAAAGATAAGGACAATTGTCCGAATATTCTAAATAAAACGAACGACTTTGTCCAGATTTTCCTTCAAGATCAGCTACCATGCCAAAATTAAAGAGCCCTTTCAAACTATTTGCCCATAGTTGTTGGTAACCTAATACAACTTGCCGGGTACTATACAAGTTATGAAATAATTTAAAGTATAACGAGAGCTTCTTATCTTTAAAGACAATTAACAATATCAAATGAATATCAAGTAGAAGTTCAACTGAAATAAATTATGGAAAAATCTAAATATTTTTCATCATTAATATTTGGATTTTTTCACATCTCCAGTTATCGTTCTCTCTAATGCATTAACGTGTATTTTCTTTTGATTATTTCAAACAAGTGAAAAAAAAAAGTCATTTATTTTCAGAAGTAGTGACTAATCGATCAAATTCAGAAGTAGTTAATAATCGATCAAATTCATGTATGCATTTACCCAACCCTCTGCCACGGGCAGGGTGTGACACAAGGTCAGTTTTTAAGAGGAGTACAGCTGGTTTAACTTCAGTTTTCTTTTTTGTAGACTGGTTGCCTTACCAAAACTAAAGAACCCAGCCTGCCCTACAATTAATCCATAGCTGGGAGTATAAAGGCATGAACATGAAGTGAAGTGTAAACAGCCTCATACAGGATTTGAACTCGGATCATTGATTCCATTTACTACGACAATAACCGTGGCGCTAAGTATGTCTCCCATGACGATGACATTAAATTTGTCACAAAACCTTTTCTTTACCAAGACACCAACTGAAGTAAAATTTACACTAACTAATATTACTATCACTAATTGTGATCTTGATATCTAATTAATTCTTATCGCATATTCTTTATAAATTCTGATTTATATATGTTTGTCAGGCGTTATTGCTCTGAAAACTTGCGTTTTTTGTTGTTGTTTTTTTTTTACCGATATCCATTTAAAATTCCTTATTTCTAATGCGGTGAGACTTAGAAAATGTTGACTGTATCCCTTAATAGAGACCCCCCCCCAAAAAAAGAGAGTGTTTTTGGTATGAAACTAAACTGCATCTAATGGTGAGGCTCTAGTTCTGGAGATCTAGGGAGTGTGGAGTACCCATTCATTGCCATTACTTCCATGTCTACTCTGACCTGAAGTGGTAGTACCTGTTAGGGTCCCCAATAGATCTGTTAGTAAATTATTCATATTCGATAGGACCAAGTGCAAAAAAATATCTAATGAAACAACAACACAAAAAATGTTGACATGAATTTTGGGGGTCAATATTTTCTCTTTGTTAATGTTTTTTATCAACTAATTTCAAGTCGCCTGTTAAATGGTCTGATGAATCAGTAAAGTATCATGTTATTCTTCCATAAGTTGCAAGAAAGCGATTATATTGCGATCAAGAAAAGTAATCGGAACAAATTGATTGATTGATTTAAATTACATACCAATCCATCTAGGATTACTTGATGTGAAAAGGTTCGAGAAATCGCCTTCATAATAACAAATCTTTATGTAATTGTTTCTTCAGAGGATTTTTTTGCGCACGGTCCTATCAAATATGAATAATTTACAAATAAATCTATTTTACCCTAACAGGTAATACCACTTCAAGCCAGAGTGAACCTGAGAGTAATTGTAATGAAGGGGGGGGGCTACATTCCTCAGACCTCTAGAACTGGAACATCATCATTACATGAAAATTATTGCGATACTGAGAACACTTTTTTCTTTTCCAAGGGTGGTCTTACCCTTCTTTTATTTTCTAATAGCGGTCTTACCCTTCTTTTATTTTCCAATAGCGGTCTTACCCTTCTTTTCTTTTCCAAGGGTGGTCTTATCCCTCTTCAAGGGATACAGGACTATAATGGGGATAAAGACTTTTAAAAACTCTTTTTATTTTAATCTTATCTAGGGTTTCTTTTCAGACGTTTACATCTTACCTCCAATTTTTCATTGTATTGAATATAAATCTGACTAAATGTTATGCGAGTTTAAATCCATTTGAGCATTCATATATTCAAGATTGTGAGATTATATCATACGACTTTTGTTATTGACCATGCTCGTTTCGTTTTTACTTTTACTTTTTAGTGAGTATCGCATTTAGAATTATCAATAAATAAGTCACTTGTTCTTTTTCTGCATCTTTTATCCTCTGAGGATAAAAAGTTATCCTCTTCAAATAAGAGTTCTCTTCCGAATTAGTCAGGAACATTTCAGACTTGTAAGTAAAGTAAGTAAAGTTGGCGACCGTAGTCGAGGGTGACCTGAAGGTTCCCTTTACTATAGCTACTACATTAAGGTGTAGGGGAGGGCACAACTCTTTCCCTGAATTTCTCCCCTTTACTCTTGATCCTTACCTTAAAATGCTGAGTGCTAAGCAAGGTAGCAGCAAGTACCATTTTTGAGTCTTTGGTATGACTCAACCTGGGATTGAACCCAGGTCTTCCGGGCCATTGGCGAAGACTGTAACCATCGTACCAATGTACTTAAAATTCTTTGTTTTCGGCATCGCAACAGCCGTCTTATAATTTTGTCATCAGTTCTAGGGTTTTGTTTTTCATTGACACTTCTATTGTTCTTGGATTGGTTTTTTATGCATCGACAGAAATCTTTTGAATGAGAAACAATGAATTCCATCCTTTTCTGACACTTTCAAGGATTGTAATTTTCATTACAAATTTTTGCAAACGTTCAACTTTTTTATTTTTACCGACTACTTCATTTTTTTACAGAACAATTGGAGAAAAAGAAAACAACAAATATCTAGGAATATTAGAAACAGATATCATCAAACGAACAGAGATGAAAGAAAAAGTAAGAAAAATGTGCCATGCTTACAATGAAAAAAGGAAAAACAGAAACAACTGAAGGAATAGAACTACCCAATTTTATGCCTAGAAGTTATGGAATTGCGTACTTTAACATTCACAATTTTTAGTACTTGTTTCTTAAGAGTTTTTGTACGCTGTTAAATGATAAAATCTATTCCTATGTAATACAAATAATTGACGCAAAGTTGTAATGTTTCAAGTATTCCTATCCAGTATTGATATTTTATACTTAAATATGTAGTTTCAAGTTACTATGTCTAAGGAAAATCATTTGTTTGTAGACGGTTACATTGTTTCAAGTAAGTAATAATAATTCTTAGGTTCAATTAACTATTCTTATTACAAATAATTTTCAATTATATAGCATCAAATATTCCTATCTAATATTTTTTCAACAGATCTATTGGACTAGTAAATGAGATCGTTGATCTATTTAACTCGTAGATGAGACACTAGATCTATCAGACTCGTAGATGAGACCGTAGCTCAATTTGACTCGTAGATGAGACCGTTGCTCAATCTGACTCGTAGACGAGACACTAGATCTATTTTGACTCGTAGATGAGGTCGTAGATCTATTTAACACGCAAATGAGACCCGAGATGAGACCACTCCGACAAGGCAGCCGGCATTAACGTCGATGTTTTTACTTCTCTGAATATTTATCATAGAAAGTATGTATTTGCCCAACCCTTTCTGCCAAGGAACAAGATGTGACATAAGGTCAATTTTCGAGCGGTGTGCACCTAGTTTGAATTCAGCGTTTTTGTTCTCTTTGACTGGCTGCCTAACCAGTCAAGAAGAACTAACCTAAAGAACTAACCCACCAAAAGAACTCATTCGGCCTGACTATTTTCCCATACAAAGCATGATCCTAAATTTCACTCAGAAACATATCATCCAATAAAACATTTTATCATCATATAAAATATTTTAGTCGTGATCCAATAATTCTATGCAGATTTTTTTCTGTTGTTGGTTAACAACTGAGTGTTGTTTAATCCTGTCAATTTGAAATACTGTTGATGATTTTATTTTCCTAATCACAACGATTTTACATTTAGTTTTGTGAAAAGTTTTGGGCAAATTTTAATTACATTTCTATTTCGTGAAACACGTTCACTTTTAAAATGTCAAGTTATCGAAAATTCTTTTCTTTTCTTTTGCGAGAAGAGTTGAATGGTAAATCGGTAATTACCATTCTTTAAAACTTATCATCTAAAAAGCTGGTGATTCTAAGTCGGATTTTGCACCAAACAATGGTTTGTCTTGCTTTATATTCTATTCAAATAGTCAAATGTGACACACAATTCAAATTTACTTTTCATTCTCCTTTATCAAGTTTTGGATCTATATTTGGATTAACACTCAAGTCATGAACATTTTGTCGACAATGGGGAATTTGATATTGCATTTTGCTTCTCCAATTCTTCACTACGGCAAAAATATGCTCAAGAATTTATTGATTTCAGGGATTCCATTATGGTTTACCGGCAACTTCAACCTCTCTCTCTCTTTCTCTCTCTTCATGAGCAGTTTTCTAATTTCGCATTTAAAACTGTATGTTAGTCTATATTTCGAAGATCCAAAATATTCAGATCTTTGAATTTTGCATAAATTTCGACATAGCAACTGCAATTATAATCCCCTACATCTTCGATTAGTGATATTTTTATTTAGTATTCAAACACTTTCGGTAAATACAAAGGAATTTCGAGAGAATTTTTCTTTTCTTTTATAAGAATGCAATTACGTGCTATGAATTTTTCTCCATTAAGAAAAGAAAACCCAGGACATTTTAAACCAAATATTTTGTTTGAAATGTCCTGGGTTTTTTTTCTCAAGAAAAAAGATAGCACTAAAGTCAAAACATTAAAAATGGTAATTATTATAATGATGGCTGTGAAGTCAAAACATTAAAGATGGTAATGTATCCTGGGTATGACACTGAACTGCATCTGATGGTGAGGCCCAGTTTTGGAGATCTAGGGAGTGTTGAGTACCCCTTCATTGCGATTACTCCAATGTCAACTTTATATATATATATATATATATATATATATATATATATATATATATATATATATGTGTGTGTGTGTGTGTGTGTGTGTGTGATCACTTATAATGAATAGTATTAAAAAGACAATTTTCTTAGTTTTTTTGATGAAATAGTGTTAATATACAATAAATATTTTATGATATACTTTTATATTTGTTAAGAGGTTATTAAATCCCATGTAAGTTGTTTATAGTATATAATTTCCCCTCCTTTAATCAATTTATTCCTTTATTCTATATTTTTTACTTATCTCCTTCATTGGGTTTAAGAGTTTGTTTACTACGTATTACATAAAATAAGTGGAAAGGAAAGAGAGTTCAAACATTGATACAGGAATTGAATGTCATTTGTCAACCAGACAGGAAAAACACATGGCTTGGTCTTTACTTAATAAAAAATAAAAAAATAAAAAATAAATTTGGGTTAAGGAGATAGGGTGACCTGAATTTTGTGTTTTTTTCTAAATCTTCATTAGAAATTTCTCATTATTTCTTTGTCAGAAGATTTAGATTGTTTAAAATACAAAGTCTGCTGAAATGAATATTATAATAAAAAATGAGTAATTTTTAAAGGTTTTTCTTTTATATGGAATTATTTGCTCAGTAATTTATCTTATTATTATTTTACATTGAGCTTTCTTTTGGATTTTGAATTACATGGATATTGTAGAAAGAAAATCTGAAAATAGAATCGTTCCTACAATCGGCTAACTTGGCGTTGGCGTTGAATAATATATATATATATATATATATATATATATATATATATATATATATATATATATAAAGAAACAACTACACAAAAAATGTCAAATGAACGTATAGTATACAATGACCTCTAGGCATAAAATAAACCTTGACGGGTTGAGGTGCCGTTAAAAATTGCCCATGTTATCCTGACGTTAAACCATGTAATGATTGTTTCTAAATGAAAATAACAATATTTGATCGCCATTGTTTATCATTGTTTATTGCAGTTTTTTTTTTAATTGAAAAATAGCTGAAATATATAAAAGAATGTTTAACAATATTGTTTTACTCAAAATATTTTTCATATGCAATATACATTTTCATATGCAATATGCAATATCCAACTTTTATTGAGATCATTTTTCTAAAAATATTAGAATTAATTGAAAATTATAAAAATTGTTTTGTGATGTTTGATTATCAATTGATCATTATTTTACATTTTGATACTAATGTTTTGATAGAAAGTTTATAATCATCGCCACTTTTTTTCCTGTCAAATTTATTTAAAGAAAGTTCTGATTTGCAGCAAAAGTAACATTTTATATAAACTCAATTCATTAGAAATTGTACGTAAGTTTTTTGTTTTATTTGTATTAAAGAAGAACAGGGGAAAAAATGATCCAAAAATACATTCAACAACACCAAATTAATGTTTAATACACGATACAAAAAAAGAACCTATAATTTTACTTGTGATCATGTCAAACGACGTTCTACCAAAGTGTGTCAGTGATTATATTCATGTTATTATTTATTGATATCATTACAATTTTTTAAAACTTTTGTTGTGTAGGTATTTAAGAGTTTATAAATACAACAACGTATTTTATTCATGAAATTGTATAAGGTGCAACATAACACCTTTATCAGATTTAATCTACGAAATACACGATCATAACACGGTTAAGTCACTGAAAAAATATTGTATCACATCACATTAAGTGAATATATATGCATACAGAGTCAAAAGGAATTTTAAAAAAAGGAAACGAGAAATGAAACGTGAAGATAAGAGCAAAAAATATGAAGAAATCCCATCAATAATTGTAATTTACCTTTTTTACAATTACTCGTGAGTTTAGAATCTTCTTAACTGGTATTACTATATCTAAAAATTCAACTATTGTTTAAAGTTTTCTCTTAGTAATGAAAATTATATATATATATATGAACCAGACATGCAGGTCACTGCTGGAGAAGCAGGGACGAGCTCATAAGTGATGTACTTCTATGGACCCCCACATATGGCCGGGCAAAAGCAGGACGACCAGCTCGAAAATGCATCCAGCAGCTATGTGAAGATCCGGGATGTTGCCCTGAAGACCTGCCAGAGGCGATGAACGATAGGGAGAAGTGGCGAGAGAGGGTCAGGGATATCCGTGCCTGTGGCATGACATGATAATGATGATGATATATATATATATATATATACTGCTGATAGCACGGTTTCCCTTATCTCTTCTCTCTCTCTCTCTCTCTCTCTCTCTCTCTCTCTCTCTCTCTCTTTCCGTCTCTGTTGTACAGCAGTCTTGGCAGGTCTTCTTGTCAGCATCCAGTTTCTGCACAGAGCTAACGAATTGAAATCTTTGCAAGCTGGCCAACACTGGTGGGAGTCCACAAGATAACTTCGCTTATGAACTCATTCCTGCTTATCCAGTAGGGACCAACATGCCTTGTTCATCTTATTTGAATGTTTTGTAAGATGGGAGGCAAATGACTGTACACCAGTTGCTTTGTGAGGTGCTGTTTCCAGGATTTGTTCAAAGCAATACACATCATCCTTGGGTAGTTCTCATCTGGCTTTTTCTCTAAGTGTTTTGTTAAAGTCCAGGAGGTGCAGCCATATAATAGTACTGACACATTTACAGCTTGGAAGAATTTACGTTTTATTCTATCAGAGAGATTAGATTTCTATATAATTGATGATCTGTCGATTGTAGGCAATGCTTTTATTATGCATATATTTCCATCAATTTCAGTAGATGAGATATAACTACCGAGGCATGTAAAATGGTCTACTAATTTCAGAGGCTAATCATTTAATGTAGAGGTTGCAACATTAAAACAAATAAACTCTGTTTTAATTGAGTTCACGTAGAGACCAATGCCTCTCACTACCTGTTCCAGTCTATGCAGCAGAAATTCGACTTGGGCAGGTGTATTTACGAAAAGCGCTTGATTATCTGCGTAGTCTGCATCTCTTATAGTTTCTGCAAGATATCGTCTGCTTCTTGTCGTTTTTTATGTGTAGAACCATTTCTTTCTTTTGATCTATTGACGTTCGTCGGATTATAAATAGAAATAATGCTAATGCATCCCTTTGTAAAACTCCAGGGACAATGTCAAAGAAATCAGCACCACTATCAGATGAGCAAACAACCGCTTTCATGTTTTTATAGAGAATCATTATGTTATTTAATTAAGGAATGATTTTTTATATTAATCCTTTTTCGTTAATTATATTCTATTATTTAGTTTGGTAAGGCTTTTAACTACTCGCGTCTCTTAGTCCAGGTGCATAGTCAGATGGTGCCGTCTTATGCCCGCGCAAAAAGGAATTGACGATCATCATGTGTCATAATAAACCTCCAGACAGGAAATAGGGCTGGAGTGTGGATGACGTCATGCCCAGAAGAGATGGTCCTGAGAATTTGAGAATTTTAAAAGAGTAGTTATGTTTTTTTGCCGTTCAGGCGTGCAGTTGAGTTTTTCGGATCTCTGACGGCAGAGATCTTAAACACCACGAGATACGCCGCGCGTTAGTATAGTATGGGTCAGCATAGTATGGCTAGCATAGGCCTTTAAGAATTGTGTCTCTCTCTTCGTGTCGCCAAGGACCGAAGCAAGAAATTATTAAACCCGTTCGTATCTGAAACGTCCGCCTGTATATATATATATATATATATATAAAGTGAGGATAGCGTAGACAGTCTTTGTCTGATGATCACATAGACGAGAAACTGACAGTCATCGAACACCGTTGACTTTGTCTACAATATCCTAACTTATATATATATATATATATATATATGCTCCATCACCGATATTGAGCCCTCTTTATTTGTAAATGTAGAAAACACGTATGTATGTATGTATCACTTCACAAATCCAAATTCCAGTACGAAGTATTCATTCAGAAAATTATCTAATTCAACTCATTTCATGTATATTTTCATTACATTGATTATTTTAGATTGTCCCAAACTTGTAATTTCTTATAAGATATACACAAAGTTTTCTCTTTAGATCATATTTTATAAACATTATAGTTCTGTCAATAAATAAACGGAAATGTGTTTTAAGGAGAAGATCGTGCAGCCACAAACAGATACACCTCTGTGGTTTACAATGATATCAAGATTCACAAAAAAAAAATCATGATCTCAACGATTAATACTTCTCGGACTTTCGAACTGATCTCAGTCAATATTATTGCTTGAAAATATATAGAGACCATGAAAGACCGCGTGTAACCAGTAACAACCCAAATATTTCTTTAAAAATAGACGCTTATACATTTGCCACAAAGCAAAGATTGGATCTTGGAATAGGGATAACAATGACAAATGGTATTTTGATATCTCTGAAACGGTTTGAGAAATGTCGGTGAAATATTGTACGCGTACGACATTTAGACAATGATAAATATAGGGGAAGTGGAGAGTGTCACGATGTGGGGTTGTAATGTCTAGAAATGGTATGGAACTGTTACTTGCAATTAAAAGAAATATGGGTAAATCAGGTCTTGGAAATACTGAATTCTTTTTTATTATTGATATCGTAACCTGGTTTTTGTTTGGCAAGGTGCGACTCATGTAGCGTGTTTAGGACAGGAATAACATGGTGGAGCTCATCCCTCTCTAGGTCTGCAATTGGTTTGAATTTAGAGTTTTCTTTATTCTAGAACTGTTGCCTAACAAAAGTTGAAGAACACAGTTTGTCCTATTATTCTATTCATCACTGCTGGAAAAATAGTTGGATTCATGCCATTCGTAAGAGTATTAGTGTAATGTAAAATTCAGTCTTGTTCAGGATTTGAACTCGGGTAGCCGAGTCCATTTCCAACGACGATAACCGTTTCGCTACAAGCGCAGCCTCACTGAATTCTACCATAAAGATGGATCAGATGTATTTTTCCCCCATGATAACAACCCAGAACACATTGCTAGATTAGTCATAGCCGACTCGTTACTGCCGGAGAACCAATCAAAAAGAAATAGCTAAAGTGTCGAATCTAATACTAAATCCACAAATCTGAATGATCTTCACATAATTATTATTCTTTGATTTTTAAGTAATATTATTCCTTTCTTACTTTTGGATCGTTTTTTAATAGGAAACGAGAGTATTGTGTATTTTAAAAGTGTTATTCGGATGCAGGCCTTGCAGTTGCTCTCGTAGCCAATAATTGGTACGACAAATTAAATTGGTAGCCAATAATTGGTACGACAAATTAAACTTCCATGTGCAAAAAAGGAGTTTTGAGTTCGAACCTCACCGTGAGCTTATTTTTTCCGATGTACGCTGTTTTCTCGTTGTCGGAGAGAGAACGACCCGAGCTGTGATTGGTTGTTTGGATTTCATGGCATATCAACCTATATAGGTTATTCAATGCCAAGTCCACTTTATACAAATAATTAGTTCTATTTCAAATAATTCAGTTTAGCATGAGTACACAGTTTAATTGTCAAAAACATTTCTATTTCAAGCTATTCAGCTTAGTCAAATAGTTCTAATTTAAACGATTTGATTTAATATAAGTATAGATTTTGTTTACTCACAGTTAAATTTTTAAACAGTTCTATATTAAACAATTCAGTTTAACGTAAGTACAGTTTCAATGTCAACAACAGTTCCATATTAAATAATTCAATTTAGCATACAAAAACAGTTCAATTTCAAACTATTAAGTTTAGCATAAGTACGCCGTTTAAATTTAGGTACATAGTTTAATTGTCAAAAACATTTCTATTTCAAGCTATTCAGTTTGGTCAAACAGTTCTAATTCAAACAATTCAGTTTAGCATAAGAACACAGTTTAGTTATATTTAACCCATAGATAGGGTCATATTAAGTGATACCATTACGGGCCAGCGTGGACCTGGGAGTGATGGCAACAAAGCTCCAGCATAACTGGAACCTCACCTTCAGATTGTTTAGTGCCATATCAGGACACTCGTTCAATGGGGAGCGTCTTATCCCTGTGCAGACGTGCAGTCGGTGTATTCTACAGCCACAACCGACTGGGCAATACACAGAGTCAAATGTAAAAACAGTTTTATTTCAGATTAATCAGTTTAGCATAAGTTCGCAGTTTAAATGTCAAAATAGTTCTATTTTAAACAATTCAGTTTAGCATAAATACGCTGTTCAAATGCAAAAAACAGTAAACTCAAGAAATAATGGTTTAGTTATATTTGACCCATAGATAGGACCCTATCAGGTGTTACCACTCCGGGTCAGAGTGGACCTGGGAGCGATGGCAATGAAGGAGTACTCTGCATTACTGGAACTTTACCATCAGATTCTTTTGTATCATATCCAGAACACTCGTTGGGTGTGAGGGGGTGGGGTCTTACCCCTTTGCAGAAAAGCAGTCAGCGTATTCTACAGCACCAGCCGACTGGGCAAGCGCTGTGATTGAAAAACAATCAAAATTAAGATGAAGAAAAAAACAAGCTGAAAATAATAAGATAGTGACTAATAAATATTTATTTAAAAATGAATTTAAAAACTCTTTCTGCAATATGTTAGAATGTTGAAGAAAATCTCATTGAAAACAGAAAGGAATTTAATTGCCTCTTAGATCCAATGCTGTGTTTAAAATGTTCTGCTCAACCTATAAGGTGTTAATTCTTTCATTTACTCCTTTTATCTATTTGCCATTTAATAAAACAGCAGATAATTAAAGTCTCCCTAAACTATTTAACCATGAATTTACATTATATCAGTGAACCTAAGCCAGTCCCGTTAAAACACATCAATTTAAAAATGTGATTTAATCTATGTATTGCTTGCAGCTGTTTCCAAATGGAAAAAAAATATACTGGCACTTAAAGACGACTGATCGATTTTAACAGCACGTCAATCTTTCTAGGAGTATTTTGTGCTTAGAGATTAAAGAATCGCATTCATTGTACATTCATTGAAACATCTTTTGTGTCGTTTCTAAAAAGGTTTTTTTTGCACATGGTCCTATCGAATACAAATGATCTTTAAACAGAACTATTTGAGCCATTGATGGGGCTCTAACAGGTCCTAACATTCTCGATCACGATGGACATGGGAATTATGGCAGTGAAGGAGTACTCCACAATCCGCCGAACTGCAGAACTGAAGCTTCACCATCTTTTTTTTTTTCTTTTTTTTTTAATGGGGTGAGTAGGTCTTACTCCTCTGCAGGGGAATACAGTCAACATATTCTAAACCTCACTGACAGAGCGAGAATAGTTGCTTTATAGGATACGTAAATTTAATAAAGAAAACAATTTGAATTTTCAGCCAATATGCTCAACTTCTTAATTTAAGTGACGTCACTATATATACATGCATACATATTATTTCTACATACGAGGATCATTAAATAAGTTTCCAGACTTTTTTCGCATAGGCACTTTTATTGATAGTACACACATGAAACTCTAGTCCCCTTCGAAGTAATCTCGCCCGGCTGCAATGCACTTGTTGTACCGTTCCAACAACTTCTGCAAGGCCCCATGGAAGTCCTCTTGTGTGAGCGTGTCAATAACCTTCGTCACTGTCTCTTTCATCACCTCAATTGTCTCATAACGACAGCCTCTGAGCTTAAGGAATAACCAAAAATCACAGGGAGCAAGGTCTCGACTATAGGGAGTGTGAGGAACTGTCTTGATGCCCATCTTGGTCAAATAGTCTGTGACAAGGATGGAGTTGTAGACTGGTGCATTGTCCTGGTGGAAATGCCACTGACCCGATTTGAAGAGTGCTGGGCTCTTCCGACAGAATCTCTTCCTGAACTCCCTTAAAACCTCAACATAGTAACCCTAACCCTAACCCTTTGGCCAATCAACTCTGGTGTATTGACTTCCTTACTCCTCCCACACCTCGCGTCATCCCTCACAGACTACCTGCCTTCCTTGAATCTCTTATCCTATTTACCCTATTTACTAACCCCTCCGCTCGGGCAGGATATGACACAAGGTCAATTTTTAAGCGGAGTTTAGCAGGTTTGAATTCAGAGTTTTCCTTCTCCTAGACTAGTTGCCTAACCAAGGCTGAAGAACCTAGTCTGTCCTACTATTTACCCATAGCTGGAGGGAGAAGAATTGGATTCATACCTTTCGCAAGGGTATTAGTGCTATGTGAAATGCAATCAGTCTCGTCCAGGATTTGAACTCGCGTCGCCGTGTTCATTTCCTACGACGATAACAATTACACCACGGGCACCTCCTTGAATCTCTTATGCCACTCAAAAACTGATGCTCGATTCATGCAAGATGCTCAAAAAGCAGTCTGAAGCATTCCATGCGTTTCTGTGGCATTTTTTCCATGTTTAAAACAGAATTTTATTACATATCATTCTTCTAAAGTGTCCTCCTGTCCAGATTGCATTTTTGAAACTCACCAGCTGTGACAATCAGAAGGTTGTATTCCAATTGCTGCTGTAGCTGTTCATTTGAACTTGAAATCATAAAAATTGGTCAGTCATCTCATAAGACGTATAGCAATAACATGCAGAAATTTCAAGAGTCTACGACAATTTTAAATGCCTGTACAAAAACGTCTGGAAACTTATTGAATGAACCACGTAGATGTAAACAAACTATTCACTACTTCTAAAACATGTATACTAGTATACAATAATAATAATAGACGGTATATCCCGTCGATGTTCAAATATACATATAGATATGAAAATATAAACCATAATTAATATTAATTAGTATAAACCTGTGATTACTATTCTAAGAGAGTATAATCCAATATCTAGTATTAGTTAGTTGCCAACGTTCTCTTCATTGTTTCTACATTTTACACATTCTTGCCTATTCGACCATTTGAATTCGCGGAAATAGTTTTCTCAAATACTTGACTTGACCCCGCCGCCTTTTATCATCGACACGCTTCTCTGCCTCTGTCCCCTCTTTCAAGGGTTACTCAGTACACAAACAATCTCTTTCAATGCAACAAAATTCGGATTTGTCAAAAAATATTGTTCGTATGCAATTTTGGAATTGCGTTATACACACACACGTGTGTGTGTGTGTGTGTGTGTGTGTGTGTGTGTGTGTGTGTGTGTGTGTGTGTGTGTGTGTTACTTTAAAACATATGCTATTACCTTTTCGTTTAAAAACTAAAAATGCCAGTTGAAAAACTATTTTAAAAACTACTTTATTTGGTATTTTTAATGTATTTTTCGAGAAATACATAAAAAGAGGAAAGAAAGACTAATTGCAGCAGCCGGTAAAAACAATGGCAAGATAAGGACAAAGAGAAAAAGGAAGGAAAGGACTCGCCAGTATTGAAGATTGCATTGATACAACAATTCAAGGTCTCAAGGAATACACAAAAAAGAGCAAAGAAAGACTAATCACAGCAGTTAGTAACAGTAACGGCAACATAAGGACAAGCAAAAGCAACAAAAACTAGAAAATGGAAATAGGAAACAAATGTTTGGCTATTTCAGGCGACAAACTGGCGAGATTGCACACAAGAAGAACGAGATGTGGCTGAGAAACTGAATCTCTTTTAATAGCAGCACAAAGTTATGCCATAAGGACCAATGACGTCAAAACGAAGATTGCTAATATGCAACACAAGAGCAAGTGTAGGTTATGTGTCGACAAAGATTAATAAGTGAATGCATAAAACTAACCCAAAAAAGAATGTAATTCAAGGCATGACTGGGTGGGAAAGGTGATCCACTGGGAATTGTGCAAGTGATTAAAATTTGACCCAACTACCAAATGCACAAACCAGAATCCGTCCTAGAAAATAAGACGCTTAAAATACTCTGTGATTTTGCGAATCAAGCGTATCACCAAATCCAGACCAGAAAACCAGAACTTGTGTTAATTAAGAAGAAAAAGAGAAGATTTTAGCACCGAGTGGATTTTGCTGTTCCTGCAGAGCGCAGAATGAAAAGTATGATAAATACTTGGATATTAACAGAAAACTGAAAAAACTGTGGAACATGAACGTGAGTAAATAACCAATTGTAGTTGGAAAGACCTGGAAAAAAAGACTTGGAAGATTTGAAAATCAGAGAAAGAATTAAAACCATTCAGACTACATCATTGTTAAGATCGACTAAAATACGTAGAATTTTTTTTGAGAAAATCCATCAGAGCTGTTGTAAAAAAAAAGGAAAAAAAACTCGCAAAGGGTGACTCAAACTCCAGTAAAAAACCATCAACTAACACTGATGTGAAAAACTCTAAAGGAATAAATAATAATAATAATAATAATAATAATAATAATAATAATAATAATAATAATAAATAGATCACCTAATACCTGCCAGAAGACTAGACCTTGTGTTAATAAGAAGAAAAGAACTTGTCTTCTCGTGGATTTTTTATAGAGTGAAAATGAAGGAAAGAGAAAAAATTGACGGAAACCTGGATCTTGCCATAGCTGAAAAATGTTATGAAAAATGAAGGTGACAGTAATACTTATTGTTGTTAGAGCACTCAGAACATTCCCCAAAATCCTGGAAAAGAGACAGAATAAACACGAGATTAAAGCAAGAATTGAAAACAACCAGACAACAATACTATTAAAATCTGCGAGGATACTTCGAAGAGTCCTAGAGACCTGAGCAAGAATTGCTGCCACTCAGACTCCAGTGAAAATCTATCCATTAGAGCTTGTTGAAAAACTTGCAAAGAGTAAAATAATAATAATAATAATGATAATATATATATATATATATATATATATATATATATATATATATATATCTGTGTGTGTATGTGTGTGTGTGTCTGTGTGTGTGTTTGAAAATCAAAATAAAAACTCACTCATCAAATAATTCTGAATTTACAAATACACACTTACACACTTGTAAATAGTGTGTAGCAATAATAATGCAATTGATTTTGTTAATCTTTCAAATGTTATTGCTCAAAATCTTACCCCTCTACTAATGTACAGAAATTATCCACATTACTAAATATGGTTTATTTTTGTATATCTCATTCCTTTCTCTACCCGGATATTAGAAATTCTCTTTACTTTCTTGAAATATCGCATGTTCATCTATATTTTTCAACTATATAAACGATAGTTGACCGAGTCTTTTCTTTGGGGTCAATTAAGAAGCAATGAAGATATGCTTGATGATTTTATCACACTAAAGTCAAGTATTTTGATTTTATTCATGAAATGCCGCCTTAGCCACAAATGACGTCAAGACATTTAAGCATAGGTACAGTCATATTCACGATCAGATATCTATTTCTGCCATAGGTAACTTAAGACGAATAAGGTAGTTAGTCTTTGTGTAGATAGACAACAGCGAATTAAGTTATCAATCTATGGCATCAAGACGACGATTATGAACAACGATATCAACATCCTAATTTACAATGTTTAGGAAACATTCTTTCCATTATGGACTTACATCTAAATAACAAAATTAATTGACCATAAAAAAATGTGTACTTATTAAGGTAATTGGTATAAAGTAACTTATAATTTAAAGTTTTAGAATGTACAAAAACCTACAAAGATATAAATATAAATTGTGTGTGAAAGTTTATTTGTTGATTTTTTCACTTAGATTTTTTTAATAATGTAAGACAATAGAATTTTAAAATCGTAAAATTTCTTGATTCGATTTTTTACAGATATATTCAACTGATGGCGGATTTTACAAGTACCATGCAATGTACGACTGAAGAAAGATCTTGCCAATATTAATTGGAAATTAATTGAAACAATACCATTTTATTAATATACTTAAGACTGTTCAGACTATTTGGAGCCAAATTGTACGTATAATTCTATATATAATATATATAATAATATATATAATATATACATAATATATATGATAATATATAATATATATAATATATTCTGTAATAAAAAAATATAAATCATTTTACGATAAAGTATGTACGAGAGTGGGTTAAAAAGTTTATTGGCTGAAAAGTTCATATGATGACGTCATATCTGCTGTTGATGACTTTTGATCAATGGGATCCAAGCCCGGCAACACCGATGGAACAAGTGTGTGTGTCACAAGGGGAACTATGTTGAAAAATAAATATCATTTGGTCACATTTCATGAGAGCATCTTGGTCAGCCTATGAATTTTTCATCCCACCCTCGTAAGAAGTCCGACACAGATATATCTATTCTAATATATTTGGTGTTAAGTTCAATACTTTCCTCATTCCAACTTTCCTCAAAGTATTTTCCAGGGCACTTACGGATAAATCTGAAAAGAACGATTGACACAATTTGCTGAAATCACTGACCGGACATGGCATGCATCTAAAGGATTGATTTCTCTTTGGTCCCATAACCTGGTTTGGTGCTTGGGACACTGCACATGTCTTGGGAAGGAACAACCTGGTGGAGCCCATCCCTTTCCAAGTCTCCAACTTGTATGAATTTAGAGTTTTCCTTCTCCTAGACCGGTTGTCATACCGAGGTTAAAAAGCTCAGTCTGCCTTACTATTTACACCTAGTTGAAGGGAGAATAGTTGGATTCATATATATATGGCAAGTATATTAGTGATATGTAGAATGCAAACACCCTCATTCAGGTTTTGAACTCGGGTAGTCGAGTCCACATCCCATGTCGATTACCGTTTCCCCACGAGTCCCTCCAATGATACCAGGTTTGAAAAATATTCTAAAGAATGAAAGAATCAAAATTTCCGTCCTAACTCTAAGATCGTTTCCTGTATCACATTTACAACACGAGGACAATGCAGCGAAATCTTCCGTCTCGTTCCTTACCAAAAATCGTTTTAGTACCAAAGCGTCATTCAAATAAGCCCTTTGCTCATTGCAACCTTGTAAAGTTTGTTTAGGTCCCAGTGAAAGGATAAAAAACTCTCTTTGAATCTCACCGGTGAAGCGAATTTTCCTCGTTGTGGATTTCATTGAGGCTGAAACTTTGAAGTCTTTTCTGTTTTTTTGCCACGAATTTCTCCGTTTTGAATTCTCGTAATAAATATATTTTATTCTTTATTTTGCTTTATCTATTTTTTAAGAAAGTCTTTTTATGTCTGTTTCCATAACTTTAGGCGGAACATATTTTATGACCACCCGCGCGCGGCCGACCTAACCGCTTCCAATCTCAAGTCACCGTTCGCATCGGTGCTCATGCAGCACTTCTCTGTCGGGTGTGGTCCTCTGCTACTACATCGACGAGATATGAATGGGATGTAGTCCAGAAGGGAGTTCTTTCCTTCTACAAGACCCCAAAATGAATAACGTTTCTTTCGGCGTAGTGTACTTGTCATCAAAATCTTACGATTGAAATCAGCAAGTCGTAGTTTTCCTACCAAACCCATTCAAGTTGAAAAGGAAGAAACGAAAGAAGTAAACGATGGAAATCTACACGTTTACACAAATAGAGATACATTTCTTTCATATGTTGATTGTAGCTTGGAACAATGGATGACTTTTGATTTCTTAGCAACAAAAGAGAGTTACATCCCTCAAAATCTGATGGTGAGTGAGTGACTGAGTAAAAGCGAATAGTTCTCCCATTTCTCAAATGTCTTGACTCTGGTCTGATCTGTAGTCTCTCCTCTTCGCTTAAAGACCGTTTCTCAATATGTATATTCATTCGCAATTATCTTTTTAACGAAGCAATGATTCAATTTTTCTATTTTTCCCGGTTAGAATAGATAAATATTCTGATATCATAGACTATCCAAATGGGTGATCTGCTTGATACCAGCGCATATCAAGGACACGCAATTATTTTTTTTAACAAAACAATGATTCTCCTCTTTATCTTCTCAGCCCAGAGAAAACACGCGTTCTGCCATCAATTCGACTTTAGACCTTTCACTACTATTTGTATTTATCTTTTAACCAAAACAATTATCTTCCATTTTCTCAATTTTTTTCTTTCCGACGTATTTTGGGGAAAGTGATACTGTTTTCCGGACATCTACTGATAAAGAGTGAATACAGAGCCCAGAAGAGACTGTCGTACCCTCTAGCTACTCATGACGGGATTCTCAGGTATAAGTGGATCACGATCACCGATGTCGTCAGCAGATGGAAATTTCCCCCACAAACTGAAAACTATTTCCGAGACCATTAATTCTGTGAGTCGTTTCGGGGGTATTTTCTGACTGCTGCATATACCAAGTAATATTTGCAACCTTCTCTTGGGCGTATAATAACCAGTTGCATTATACAACAGGTATTAAAGAGGAGTATTCCGGCTCAAATTTAAAGTATTCGAAATCGGCCGACAAGCGACTTGCTTTGCTATAAAATCAGCAGTCCTTGACGACAGCGGTCACAAAGAGTGCGAGTCTGGTCTGAGGTGAAAGGATTAAAGTGAGTGGCCCACTATGACAATTCCTTTCACTGATATTACCTTCCCAGTTCCAGACGCCACCACCTTGGTTTTCAAGGGACACCCAGTGAACTCGGCAGTTCAACCATTTTAATTGCCCTTTTCAAGACAAGAAAGTCTTTCTTGCCAATCAGGACTAGCCAGGTACGGACTTGCCAACCGGCGTAGCAGACTAACTAATCCGACGCAGTAACACCAGGAGTAACAGACCGACTAGCCCAACAACTCAGGCTGTATTCTCTGGCTTACGAGCCGATAACCTCATAATCTGATGACACTAGAACACGAGTGGAAAACACGTCATCAGATCGCTTGCAGCTCACATTGGCCAAACCCCGGCTTAGCTGCCGATTCAATCACCCAACCTACTGGCTGTTCGCAGATTACCTGGTCACATAGCTGCACCAGTTCAAGTATCATCCAAATTCACTTTCGTCAAGACAGTCGAGTCAAAACTTTCGACAAAAACAGGAATTTTCCTCAAACACTTTTCTTATTTCTTGCTAAAAAAAAATGGCTCTTTTAATAATACCCTCTTCCCTTTGTCCTCCCTATCTTAGCTGTTGTCATTTTATCTCAAACGTTTGCGTGATCGCTATATTCATCACAATAGATTGATAGACGCGTTGAAGGGGTGAATTTCTAATATACCAACTTGTATTTGATCTTACTTGGTTATTTTCGAGTTCGATCCCACCAAGTGCATTTCAACTTGATTTCTATTTCCCCCACTGATACTTTCAATAGAGTTTTCCCGCCAAGAAATCTGACATCGTCTACCGTTCCACATCTCCAATTGCACGCACATGCAACTATATATTCAAACGCCAAGGTTACACCGTTACAATATTTCCTAATGCTTGTAAATAACATATTGCATAAGAAATAAAGAATTGAGTAAACTACAAAGATACTCTTGAATATTGAAATGCTTTATTTCTTGTTCCTTCTAACGAGTGTTAGCTTTCTATGTATAAATGCAAGCTTTCTTAAATCCGCAGATATGAATTTTAATTTTGCAATCAAGAAGAAGAAGAAGAAGGAGAAGGAGAAGAAGAAGAAGAAGAAGAAGTTCTATGGCGGGTCTTTAACCTGCTGAGGCCCTAAACTATGTGAAATTTGAGATCCTTCTCTAAAGAAATTGGGTAAAAAAATGATTAAAAAATTATATATATATATAATTTTTGATGAATAAATGTTATAAATGTTATGAAATAAAAACTAATGGTAAAATAAAATGTTTTTAAGAAATGAGACCACGGGGGGGGTGACCCTAAGCTATCGCTAGATTAGCTTACAGGTAAGTCCAACACTGAAAATTTCAATGTATTCCTAGCAGTTCTACACACAAACATTTTTTTATAGAATTTACTTCTGAATAAGCAAAAAGTCTTCTCTCAAAAGCTGAATCTAACACCGCTGTCATTTGCACATATAAAGGTTTTAGTCGACTTGCATAGATCATTTGATATTACTGGGATATTTGATAGTTCAACTTGATTTTCATTATACTCTTTTGCTGTGTCATAGGAAAACAAAATCTTATGCCGAAACAGAATTAGCCTGGAGCAGTCTTATGACTTCATAACATTGTGTATAAATGAATGTATTCATTATTCACTTAGTTCGTTGCAGATTATCCTTCGATTACACCGATTTTGTTGTAGCCATTGCAGATGACAATAAATGCTGAAACAATGAACTTACTTAGTTGTAACGAACAAATTTCCTTCCGGTTACCACAGCAACCAGCTACCAGCGAAATGAAGAGAAGCAAAATGATGAGAAAATTCAAAACGGAAATAAAGGAGAAAAAAAAATTAACTTCCAATTAGGTATTCATCCTTGGCTTGCGGCATTCATCAGAAAATAAGACGAGGTTTTCAGTTGTTGGTGGATGAGTCACACTAAATACCTGCCTACAAAAGCCAAGACGTTTATAAATATTGTATAACAGGAATGCTCTTAAAAAAGAAGTTCAATATATATATATATATATATATATTGTCATCCACAGTCAAACCATTTCCTTGTATCACAATTCTTCAGTGTGGCGAGACACATAGGACGTGGGTTTGTTCTATGATATATATATATATATATATATATATATATATATATATCATTCTCCCTCCAGCTATGGGTAAATAGTAGGGCAGACTGGATTCTTCAGCCTTGGTGAGGCAACTAGTCTAGGAGAAGGAAAACTCTGAATTCGCTGAAAAATTGACCTTGTGTCATATCCGAGCGGAGGGATTGGTAAATATATATATATATATATATATATACATATATATATATATAGAGAGAGAGAGAGAGAGAGTGAGAGAGAGAGCAAACCCTTAACTCTAGAACACAGTAGTGCCAACATTCTCGATTATGACCAAAGATGGTGAAAATTACTAATACTTGGACAGTACCATTAAAGATTTTGGACAATTTTCAATCTGCCTTCAAACACAGTTGTAACATCTCACTAGCCAATAAGAAAAGGCTTTTTAAAAGTTAAACACAAAATCCATGTCAGTCATTTCAATGCTCTCTCTCTCTCTCTCTCTCTCTCTCTCTCTCTCTCTCTCTCTCTCTCTCTCTCTCTCTCTCTCTTATATATATATATATATATATTATAACAGTGTTGGTTGTCAGTAAATCACTTTGTGGGTTTATGTCGAACCAAGTGCAATATAATATGGAGAGTGCTCAATATCTAGGATAGAGCTATTATATAATAATAATGAATAAATATATATTAGATATATATATTTAATTCATGAAATTTAGACTGTGACCCCTGGGTTTCATGGAGGTTTTGCAAAACAACAATCATCAGGCAGTTAAGAAAATGAAATGAATCGAAAATCGAAAAGATACAGTCAAAAAACCGTTGGGATTTAGTAGGAATCTTTACGTGTGATTGTAAGAGTGTGAGTGTATTTGTGGCGTATGCTTGTGTAGGTTATAGTTGTGTATTAATGTGTGTATGTGTGGGTGTAAGTGAAGGTACAAACGCGGTGCGTTGTTTTAACCGGATATAAATTCGTCGGTGTATCTTAATTTTTTGCTACATTACTTTATTTCTGTATGTATATCTAATATTTATATATTCATTTATTCATTTATTATTATTGTTATCATTATTATTATTATTATTATTGTTGTTATTATTATAATAATAAAAATTATTATTATTATTATTATTATTATATTAATGCTTCGCTTTTGCTGTCTGGCTAGGTCAAATAATTATGAATGGAAGAAGACTTTAGCCAAGATCTCTCTCAATCACATTCTTGTCTGTCAGCTGTTGTACGGCGTGTATAACAAAATGTTAAGATAACTTGCATTAATACCGATCAGCAAAAAGGAGATTCATGCCTTTCCAAAGAGTATTAGTTTGAAGTAAACATTGATAGTCTCAAATAAAATAGAACTCCGAAAACCGATTCCTTTTTCAACATTGATAATTATTAAACCACACCGAACATCCAGTGTGTGTGTGTGTGTATATACGTGCATGTATGTGCGTGTGCATGCCTGCGTCGAAAGACACATAAATCAAAAGAGACATAAACAGCTGATGATTTTTTTTTTAAAAAGAAGAGAATAAAAGAAATTAAAGTAAACATTAGTTAAACATACGAATCTCGATGGAATTTTGAACCTTCCTTTCCTTTCTATTCAGATAGGAAAAATAATTTAGAAAATGTCAGACAACGTTATACAGCGCAAAAATAAGTAAATATGAAATCTAGAATAATAATGAGTTTGAGTATTCAAAAATACAACTTAAAAAAAACACCTAGTTTGGTATAAACAAACTATTCTTGACCCCCAGATCATTATCTTGTATATATATATATATATATATATATATATATATATAAGTGTGTGTGTGTGTGTGTGTGTGTAAAATATCCAACTGAATGAAAGAAAAATAAGACATGAAAACCAATTTGGTGGAATGTTATTAGATTTACAATGACGTTTCGCCCTGTTTGAGCTTTATCAAATAATGATTTAGAAAAAGAAATTTAAATTTTTGGGAAGATGTTACGGATAATTACAACTGTCTATGAGGTTGTCATGGAAACGTATCTATTAAACTGAAATCCCTGAAAAACTGAACAAAATAGACCCGACCATAGGTTTCACCTACAAAATAGAAACTGAAAATTTTATACTTTTGTTTTGATTTCTTTATTTAATGACATATCAATCTTAGTTTATTTACTGCCAAAGCTATCCTTGAAGAGGGACTGTAGTGGAACTATTTAATCTATAATAGGGAGGGCTAACGGGGTTCATACCAATTAGAACTATTGATAAATTTGTATTAAAAGTATACCGAAAATCAACCAACAAAAATGATCGCATATAGTTCTACTCACATCACCATAAGAAAATAAAAACGCTCTCGTAATAAATGTATTCTAATATTTTTAATATTTTTTACACATTACCCAAAGAAAATTATATAGAATAGATTTTAAAGTAAAAGTAAAGATGGGTACCGTAGTCGAGGGTGACCAGAAAGCTCCCTTTACAATAGCTACTACACCGAGGTGTAGGGGAAGGCGCTACTCTTTTCCCTGGATTGCTCCACTTCACCCTTGATATGTACCTTATATTGCTGAGTGTTAAGCAAGGAGATCTCAAGTACCATTTTTAAAGTCTTTGATATGACGCGACCTGGGATTGAATCCAGGTCTCCCGGGCCATTGGTGAACACTCTACCCACTAGGCCAATGAACCGGTTGAATAGATTCTAACCAAGATAAAAACAAAAAAAGATAATCCTAACAGAACTAGATTCGATTGATACGTAATACATAATCCTACCCACGAACCCAACATTAAAAATGATTACAAATATTTAGAAATTTGACATTTAAATCGTCATAAGCAACAATTAAAAATATAATCAATAAACCAAATAACAAAACTAAATATCTATATTATACTCTGAAAGAATTAAAAAAAATGTTTATAAGGGAAAAACTAGATGTATTAAAAAGCGCTTATTTAATCATGGTTAAGCTTTAAAAGGAGAGATGATTAAAATGCACTTGTCACACATCTATTTGAAACAAACCACTATTTTAATTTAAAAGGAGCTCATATATTACTTTATAACAACACGTATTTTATGGCATATTACCTTTTCTGACAAGCTTAATATCCACTTAATTTGACATGGTCTAAAAAAACTTATTTCCAACATTCACTAGCATTAATGTAAGTTGGCAGACCGTAGTTGTGGGCCACCCGAAGGCTCCCTTTTAATTAGCTGCTACAACGAGGTGCTGGAGAGAGCACTCATCTTTCCTTGGATTGCCCCACTTACCATTAAGCCGTAATTTATAATGCTGACTGTTAAGCAAGGAATCATCAAGTACCATTTTCTAAGTCTTTGGTATGGCTCAACCTGTGACTGAATCCGGGTCTTTTGGACCATCTACTATTTAATTATAATGTATTACTTACAACTTTTTACTTCACACGCAACAATAATATTTTTAAATCCTTCAATTCATGGCTTAAATAACAATCACAATTTCCAATGTTTTTGATTTCCTACTTTTTAAAGTTCCATTATGTTCATTACAGTGTTATTAATTACGTTGCCATGACAGTCTCATAGATAATTGCAACATTTCCCAATATCTTTCCAAGAACTTAATTTTTTTCCTCTGATGTTGCTCATTATAAATATATAAACACATCACCAAATTGATTTTCAATTTATTTCTCTTCCATATATACATATATACATATGTATGTAAAAATACCTCAAGGAAAAACACCCTCTTGTCTCCCACAGTTACAGCTCTTTCTAGGGTAAAGTGTAGCGTTTGTTAGCCACCCTCTGACACATATGAGGTTTACTTGTCAGGCGTGATATTCCCCCGAGCCTTCGTCTTTAAAGTATTTAAGAAACCAGGTGAGCGGACTAGATGAGTCCCTTAAACTTTGGTGAACAACCTTCCATATAAAACCTGTAGTGTGTATGAACTCTGACCTGACCGTCTTGTTTTTTTCTTGTTTGATAGTTTCTTTTTTATTGTTTCTAGGTTAATGGCTGCAAACAGATAGTGATATTAATATCGCACAAATGTCTGTCACAATTAAATTTGCCATGCCGGTACTTTTTACGTTTCATAGTCACATAATTTTTGTTGAGATAATATGACTAATGTTGAATTAGTCTTGCTTCCCTAATGCATTAATTATCATAGGTTCAGTCTTGTGGCAACGGAAAAGTAACGACAAGAGCAGATATGAGTTAGAAGCACGTGAGTGACAATAGATTTATCTTAGTACCTTGATGCCATCTCAGAAACAGGGTTGGGCAAAACGCTACCGATGTAAGCTGTTCTTTGAAGAAGAGCATTGCTTACCAATGTAAAAAGAGGCTATACTCAAGAGTGTGTCGACTGTCACTCTCTCTCTCTCTCTCTCTCTCTCTCTCTCTATCTATCTATCTATCTATCTATGAGTGTATGTGTGTGCGTGTGTGTGTGTGTGTGTGTGTGTGTGCTGTAATGAGTTGATGATTCGGGTGTAACGGACATGAACTTGATTTCAACAGCTGTAGAGAGCAGCAAGGCGGTGATTGACAGGTTGGGGGTCAGGGAGCCATTTTTCAGTACGGGTGTTAAAATGATATTGGAATTGAAAGGCTAAATACTGATGGGCTGAAAGGTTGTCACGAGACAAAAGAGAAAGAGAGAGCCGGGAATTAATTTATTCAGTTATCATCGAGACTCTGAACAAAACTGTTGCACAAGCGAAGCCCCTAGAAGCCCCTAAAAATAAAAGGAAAACGATGTAAAGAGGTTTTTCCCTATGAAAAGGCCGGCCTAATCAAATCAAAGCATCAAGTAGTAAACATTTGTTTGTTTGTTTGTTTACTTCTTTGCCTGGGATCAAGTGACAACTTTTTCGAGACAACTCAAAAATATAATGCGTGTGTGTGTGTGTGTGTGTGTGTGTGTGTGTGTGTGTACTTTAGTATCAATCCTTCACTAACGCATTCTTGTTTAAAAGCCACAAACTGTAATTTTTTTACTTAAGTTTTCCTTTTATCAGGTGAGTAAACATATGTTAGAGGACTGTAAGAACCGTGTTAAATATATTCATGGAATACTTTCGGTCATAGGTTTAATTAATGTAAATATCCAATGTCTAAATGGATTAATTAATGTAAATATCTAAATGTCTAAACAAAAACGATGATTACAGATGCACATTAATTTTTAAAATTCAATTTTTATACGTCAACATAATGGTGTTTAAAGCATTATAACGTCTTACTCGTGGCGAAACGAAAATGAGTCTCTTCTTTCAGCATAAACCATTTATCAAATGTATTAAATCACTTATTAAATTCATTCAAAATTCCAGGGCCTTGATTGATTCGGCTCATTTAAATTATAAAAGCTTTAAGAACGAGAAACTTATTTTTACAGTTGACATGCTATATTCTCACTCACTGGTCATGGGGCGGTACGTTTTGTTGTATGTTTTATGAAGAAATGGCCTGACAGAGCTCATCCTTCTTCAGGTCTATAACTGGCTTGAAATTAGTTTTCTTTCTCTTTGATCGGTTGCCATACCAAAATTAAAGAGTTAGTCTGCTTTTCTATTTGCCCATAGCTGGAGGGGTATTAACATTATATAAGATGCAAACAGCCTTGTGTAAGATTTGAACTCGGATAGCCGTGTCCATTTCTTACGACGATAACCGTATTGTCACATGTTCTTTCATAATCTATGTATAATTACGTATGTTCCAAATAAGTACATGGCGTATATTAGAGGGAGAAACCTTGGCACCAAGCATTTGGTGTTTGTTAATATGTGTACAGATTGCAATCTGGACGAGCGAAAAGTTTAGATTGTGGTTGTATGATTAACATATGAATGCTACGTGTGCATAAAATCTTCAAAGGGACAAGAAAATTCATAAATAACAATAGCATTGCTTAATTTTAGGATTGCTATTATTAGAAATAAAAAGATCAGTTTAACATTTATTTGATAAACTCACTTAAAGACTTCCTCGGAGTCATATCTCATTTATAGAATTTATATAATAAATAATTGCAAATAAATAAATATATGGAAGTACTTCATAATTAGCATTTGGTAATTATCTCCCCTGAGAAAGTATAATGCTTGGGGTGAGTTTGAACAAAGACTACACACTATCATTAAGCAGCAAATTTGATTGAAAATTGCTTTTGCAACTGTTAAACAATGTTAACACTATTGCACGAACAAAATTCTCATTAGGATATGCCATTTTTTTTTTTGCTGTGTTAACACACACTCAAAAGTCGAGTCATTATAATATAGATTATTTATTTTATATATTTCCCTGTTCATTTTAATATGTGTACCTGTGAATGATGTTTCTGGTGACTTTAAAATTGGTTTATTGTATGTGTTGTTTTTCTTGTAATTATTTGCAGAAATTCTAACTCCAGTTTTGCATTGCCTTTTAAGCTTTTAAATAAACAAAAACTTACGAAATTTAATCAATTCTGTAAAAGCATATTTTCTCAAAAATAGAGTTATAATGGTGGAATAATAATAATAATAATAATAATAATAATAATAATAATAATAATTTGCTTTTCATTATTATAATTGTTATAATTATTATGTAAAAGTCTTTTCTTATCGTCCAAGTTTAATTAGTGTTCCAGTATTTCATTCAACTGAAATAACGATAATATGTTTTTAATATATTTGTTTCAAGAAATTATATTTCCTCACGTAAAGAAAAACTAATATTTTCCTTTTATACAAAAGGCTATAGAAAGCACGTTGCTAGAGGCATTTAGATTATTTTTTAAATTCTTAAAAGAACACGTTTAATTCATAAAACACTGAGTTTCAAATGCGTATTTTTGAGACGCTGGAAGGCCATTCATAGACAGATTTTGTTAACGCGGAAAGCAATTGAAATTTTCACAAACAGAACAAATATATTTCATATGGTCTGAAATTAAACTCGGAGATGAATAAAATGAAATAGGAATGATTATGTATGAAGTCTCTTTGGGGAATAATTCATAACGACTTTATATACCTGATATTGGATTAGAAACTGTAAGTAGACTCACCATGTGACCGCGCAAATAAATACACTTTCGAGTTGTTTTTGTTTCCATATTTGTTTTAAAGAAATTAATTTTTCCTGTTTTTAGTGATTTATAACCATATCATTTATTTTCCGGATTAATTTGATACTCTTTTTACAAGTTTATGAATATTTAGTCATCCATTAGTAATTTCCGAATTTAGGGATCGAAACATAATTGAAAAAATCCTGTTTAATCAAAATTCATTGATTATCATATTTTTAATCACCATTCGCGAAGTTCATAATACCATCATCTTAAAAGTATTTTGACTTGAAAGAAAAGAAATTAGAAAAATTAGTTTCCACTTTTTCATGTGTGTCCTGAGTATGATGGTGAGACTCCAGTTCTGAAATTCTGGAGAGTGAGTAGACACCCCTTCGTTGTTATTATTATTCCTAGGTCCACTCTGGTCCGGAGTGGAAGTATCTGTTGGAGTCCAATGTGTCAAATAAACCCGTTTGTGGTAATGATTAAAATGATTTTGAGCTACCTTCATATATTAGCTTTTAAAACATTGATATTACAGCAAAGTATGAAATGTTTATTTAAACATTTGACTTTATTGATATATTGGCTCTTAACTAACTTGAAACTAAATATGAAGTGTTGCAATTGATCAAATTGGACCTCTTTCCATTCAGAGAAGTGCTGTAATTGTAACATTAATTAATAAAAATTTTAAGTGGATCATACAAATGTAAACACTTATCAAAACTTTCATTGACAGTATCATTTTATAGTCTTGTAAAATATTCACTTTTCATCACCACTTGCTAATATTTCCGAAAACAGCCAGATGTGTTCCAAAAACTAGAGAGAAGTTTTACTGTTGTTATACGGCTTCTGTTAAATCATGGGGAATTTCAGGGACTTTTAAAAATTTGTATAGATAAGAATGATTTTGAACTGTTAAATGAGTTGAATACAATTTTCGAGATAATTCTTAACAGCAACTAATTCAATCAAATCCAGAAAAAGTAGACAATCGTTAAATTTAACATCGTCTGTAGCATTTCTAATACAGAAGACACTTTTGCTAATTTTTTCGAATCATCTTCACCAATTTCTTTTACTTAATGAAACCATCCGATAAAACAAAGAATATTTTAGATCAATGCAAATACGCAGTGGAAAAGAATGACCCAGAATTGTGTGTATTCCATCTCATGCAGTTATGGCAGGGAATATAAAGGCGAGACCAGCCACCTCCTAAAGGTAAGGTTAGAAGAATATAGGAAAACCCTAATGACAGCGAGAAACGATAAAATCAGTTATGACTGATTATGTGTGGTGGTAAAAAGGACTGTCGGCATGAAACTGGAATAATTGATAAAAAAAACAACAACATTGGAAGATAAGATGTTTGAAAGAATCAGTTAACATGTTAGGCCCTAATAAGCTTCTCTGTAGGCCTAAAACTAAAACATTCTACCATCTGATTACACTACGAAACTGCATAGTGTTTTTGTTACCGTAACATGGTTTGGTCGTGGGGGCTCCACTTTTTGTAGAGTGCCTTGGGCAGGAATAGCTTGACAGAACACATCCCTCCGCACGTCTACAACTGGTTTGAATTCAGTTTTCTTCCTCTGAGATCGGTAACCATACCAAGGTTAAAGATTATAGTTTGCCCAACTATTTATCCATAGCTAAATGGGGGGGTTGTTATGGTATTAGCGTTATATGAAAATACAAACTGTCTTGTTTGGTATTTGAACTCGGATATCCAAGTTCACTTCTTCAGACGATAATCGATATACCACGAGGTCCTCACATAATATTCAAATCAAGATAAAACGAAAATAGATATAAGGCTCCAAATTATAAGATTTTTCTAAGGGGCTAATGAATAAAGCAATTGGTTAAAGTATACCTGTTCAATTCACCTTTCTACATCTTCCAAATCATTTTCGCCAATTTCTTTTGTTTAATGGCACTATCCCATAAAGCTATTACTTTTTGGATTGCTTCTGTTGAATTATCAATTTTTCAAAATTCATACAGCATTGCGTATCTTATAAGCTTCCTTGACACGTCATATCTTTAAAAAGGTCAAATTCGTAACTAAGTTAATTTCTATGACATCGTAACGTTTGAAATTGCACGAACTTGGATAACGTATGTTGCCATAATTTAGACGTTTTAGCGAAAACGTCAATCAAGCTACCATTATTAGATTATGGACATTACTTAGAGAGTGACATTACCTATATATATATATATACATATATATATATAAGTAGAAAAAAAGTAAAGTTGGTGACCTTAGTCGAGGGTGACTCGAAGAATCCCTTTTCAATAGTTACTAAACCGAGGTGTAGGGGAGGGCGCAACTCCTTTCCCTGGATGGCCCCACTTTACCCATGATCCTTACCTTATAATGCTGAGTGTTAAGCAAGACGGCATCAAGTACCATTTTTTGAGTCTTTGGTATGATTCGACCATTGGCAAACACTCTACTCATTAGGCCAATTACCCGGTTGAGCGCTCTGGCGAAGGAATTAGCGGCTGCCTCTCGCATAAAGTGCTCCGAATGAATTGAGCACTCTGGTATCCGTTAAGGCAAAATGTAAACAAACGAAAGCTACTACATAACGCCTTACAATTCCCGAGCTGACGTATGTCGACTGATGGCTGAGCGGTATGATACTCAATCTAACGTAAAGTTAGGTGAGTTTTAATCTCAGCTTGAACCGTCCTGCGTTTCTAGCCACACTGACGAGTTGTGATACAACGAAACAGTCTGTCTATGGATGACAATATATATATATATATATATATACATTTATGAGAAAAATGGAAATAAATCCGATCGTATGTAAATATGAAAAAACAATATATTCAAAGGATGTATGTAATTATGTATGAATAACATTCAAACGTTTAACATTTTTTCCTTTCTTTTTTTTACAACTCTTTCCAGGGTAGTGTAATTATATGATGTTATCTCATTCAAAAACATCTTTCAAATGAAAAGATGAAACGAAAAAATGAAAAAAATTCTTAACGTTCTATTATCATTAACAGCATTCTGCTTCAAAATATATGTGATTTAATCAGTATTCGAAAACTTCATTTTACTTTATTTTATTCATTTATTTTTTATTGTTTTTCTAAAAAAATTCAATGTATTAACTGCAAGTCTACAGTTGATTTTGATATATATATATATATATATATATATATATATATATATATATATATATATATATATAATAAAAACAAAAATGTTCATAACTTTAATTTACTGTTTTAGCGCGCTATATTTTTAGAATTAGGTAAAGATAACGTAATTGTTGACGGTTGCGATTCGTTTTTATAGGATGGAAATCCATGTTCATCTCGTCTTTTTGTCTACCTGAAAGACCACACCAGCTTTATAAAGATGGCACTTTTTTGTTTTGCTTCGAAAAGGATTATCATTATATAAAAAAGAAAGTACTTAACGGCCGTTTTTGTTCTGCTTTTGAACCTTTGAAGTTTATGCATAGCTTTAATTATTATATAATTATCCTATAAAAAATATAGTGATTATTTGTATTCGATAAGACCGTATACAAAATTCTTAAGAATTACATAAGAAATGTAAATATGAACGTACAATGAAGGCGATTCCTTTTACTCTGCGCATAGAATAGGCCAATATTGGTTGACATGCCGTTCAAATCAATTATTCAATCACCTAATATATTACTCATCAAGATGGAAACATTTATTAAGAGGAAATAATATTAACGATGGTAAATCTGAAAGTGAGCAAATACCCTTTAAAAGCAATTAAACTTAATGTTAGTATGGATGAAAGGACGACGCAGTGGTCGGTATTGTTGGTTCTCTATCTATGGTATACTTTCTAAAATGTTTTGCAATCTTCGTGAAACAGCAAAACCATGGACTACGGAATCGTAGTAAGCGAGTTCGAATTCCAGTCGCGCTATTAGATTGCCTTTCGGACAAATACCCTTGGGAAAGTTATGAACCCCCTTATCCTCCCAGCTATGGGCTAGATAGTACCACTACTGATCTTCTAGAATGATGGCTTTGGCATTAAATAACCTACAAAGGTTGATATGTCATTAAATAAAGAAACCAAACCAAAACAAACCAAATTTTCCTTTTCCTTATGCTATCGTAAGAATTTCAACCTTGCATCTTTATGTCGTTTCAATAAGAAATGAATTTTCTTTAGTCTCCGGGACTTTAGTCTCCGGGACTTTAGACCATTCCTCAGTATCTCATTACTTATAGTTCGTTTGGTTACACTACATCCTGATGAACGCAAATCTTCCTGCAGGTCTTCACGCGTAACCATTGGATTTTGGTTAATCAGGTATCCTAATTTTCTCGATAATCTAGGAGAAATCTTCTTTGGAGCACCTAATCTTTTTTGTTTTCAACTGTATTACGTCTTTTAAAGCTTGCAATGAATGAACTCATCGGAGCAAAAGGAATATTCAGGCTGCTTGAGATATTTCTATAACTTTTTCCATCTTTCCAAAGCTTAACAATCAATGCTTTTTGTGAATTACTTAATTCTTTACCTCTTGCCATGATCAGAACCTTCTCGTACGACAATCAATTGCAGAAAGTTCAGGTTAGGATTTTAAGACTGACAATAGTTACTGATAACTAAGGATACTGAGAACATAATTGGAACAATATAGAAAAATATTGCAACAATGTTGTACTCTACGATTGCTTTTTTCACTCATAAAAATGAATAAATGGAATTAGTTTCTGTTAAATTAGTTGTAACCTAAGTTTATATACACATATTAGTAGAATATATCCTTATACAGTAAATGTATATAAAAATGTTGTTCAGGCTATGTTTGAAAGATAAAAAATAATTTTTTTTATATGTACGAATATTTATTTCACCCCACTATATATATATATATATATATATGTATGTATGTATGTATGATAACTTATATATCATGAATAATATAATACAATATAATAATAGGTAAATGTAAATAATAATAAATTATATATATATATATATATATATATATATATATATATATATATGTGTGTGTGTGTGTGTGTGTGTGTGTGTGTGTGTGTGTGTGTGTGTGTGTGTGTGTGTCTATTTTGGCAGCATTTCTTCATTGATACATATTTGATTGAACATAATAGACATTTTTTGACTACATATTTTTTTGCTAATCCTTTCGATTTGCCGTATTATGATATTCGGCGGGAATTGGTTGATAAATCTTCCATAATTAGTTATTTCCCAATTCCCGCCGAATATCATAAGATCAATACGGCAATTCGAAAGGATTAACAAAAAAATATGTAGACAAAAAATGTCTATTATGTTCAATCAAATATATATATATATATATATATATATATATATATATATATATATATATATGGATTGTAGGCCAATTTCCATATTTTGAGTACAGAAATCAGATGGTTATCAAGAGGAAAGATGTTCTCTTGTATACTTGAACTCTGGAAAGTTGTTTGTATTTTAAAACCGATAAATAAATGCTTCTATGAATATTTTTCTCACCACACATGATTAATCATCACTAATTTCATTGTTTCTCCCCGTGATTAGGTTTTTCCTAACCTTACCTTTAGGAGGTGGCTGGTCTCGCTTTTATATTCCCTAACATAACTGCATGAGATGGAATACATACAATTCTGGGTCGTGTTCTTTTCTTTTCCACTCCATATTCGTATCGACTTTAGTCACGTGTCTTAAAATTTCTGTCAAATTTTCCAATGAAGACATCCATATTTCTCATTGAAATATTTATGGAAGCATATGAATATTCTAACGAGAAATTAACAACCAAGATAAGGATACTTGTTCGAGCACATCAATCTATAGATATGATAATTTCTCATCGGAGGAATTCAAACAAAAAATACTGACTTAAATATTCGCTCTGCTCAAGTCTACTTGTTAATTGGTGACGATACTAGTTACAAGCTGAGGATTGATTTTTATTTATTGCGGACTTTTTGTCCTCATCTTGGTATTTTTTTGTGTTGTTTCTTCTTTCACTACGTTTCGGCCAAATTTCACCTCTGGCCTTCTTCAGGTGATCCGCAATAAATAAAAATTAATTCTTAGTTACAAACTTTGTAACAATTTTCTTTCCTTTGTTTGTTTGTTTGTTTGTTTTATTTTTGTTTTGTTTTTTGTTTTTTTGTTTTTTACGCTCAACTATCTTTTCACATGTTTTGTTTTGGGGAATTTTCTTTTGTTTTTTTTTTTGCGGAGTGTTTATTTTTCTAATTGTTAATAAAAGGCTGAGGGGGCTTCTTTGTCAAGAGAAACAGATGCTGTAACAATGCCCCATTTAATGACCAAAGAGAATGCAAGTGTGTCAATTTGAAGATAAACAAAAAATCTAATCTACAAAGAAAACGCTATCAAGCAGGGTTTTTTTTTTTTCATTTCGATTGGGCAGAACGAAATAAATAATATTGGTATCCAACAGAATTTGAATATAAATTAGAAACTAAATTCGCAAGTTTAAAAAAACAACCCAATTAGTTAAACTCAAATTATAATTGTTATTGTACAATGCAATACATTATCAAATCAGTAATGCCGTGTTCATGACAATTAATTATAATTGTTCCAAGGAAAAATAGTTATTATTATACATTTGGGATATACAGGGTATCTAAAAAAAATTTGGATGACATTTGAGATATACAGGGTATCTAAAAAAAATTTGGATGACATTTGAGATATACAGGGTATTTAAAAAAAACTTGGATGACATTTGAAATATACAGGGTATTTAAAAAAAACTTGGACGACATTTGAGATATACAGGGTATTTAAAAAAACTTGGATGATATTTGAGATATACTAGGTATTTTTTAATAATTGGATGACATTTCAGATATACCGGGTATTTCAGAAAAAAATTATATCGTTTTGTAATGTAATAAGTTGACCAATTCTCGTTTAAACTACTCGAGATTTTACGTTTAATGTTTAAATGCATTTTCATTTCCAGTCAATGGCATTTCGATATCTCAAAAGAAAAGCATCAAACACAGATTTTTCTGTTGTTTCTACACATGATGTTAAAATTTGAGATCATTTGAACAAGAATTGGTCAATTGATAATGAAATGCTATCAGTTTTTCTGGAAACAGTCTGTAAATTCAACAGCTTATGAATTTAAAAGTATCTTTTTGTTACTTAATTACAGAAGCTTTTTTTTATAGATTCAGCTGATTTATACACTTATCATCAATGTTTATTAAGTATAGATAAGTTCGGCACCAAGTCAAATGGGTAAAAGGTACACTGAGATCGTGTTACTCCAGTATTCCTGATGACGGTGTCTACCAAGTTTGGAAATCAGCATTGGAAATCATGTTTTTATGTGGATTTTTTAATTGTTACTTATGAGAGGCAAAAAGCTAACAATTACGTGGTGCATTCAATAAATTTCTAGATTTTTTTCCTATGGGCATTTAAAATTGTCGTAGACTCTTGAAATTTCAGTATGTTATTGCTATACGTCTTATGAGATGACTGACCAATTTTTATGGTTTCAGGTTCAAATGAACGGATACAGTAGGAATTAGAATACACCCTAATAAAGCTTGATTGTCACAGCTGGTGAATTTCAAAAATGCAATCTGGACGTAAGGACATTTTAGAAGAACGATATGCAATAAAATTCAGTTTTAAACTTGGAAAAAATGATACAGAAACGTATGAAATGCTTCAGACTGCTTTTGGAGCATCTTGCATGAATCGAGCATCAGTTTTTGAGTGGCATAAGAGATTCAAGGAAGGCAGAGAGTCTGTGAGGGATGATGAGAGGCGTGGGAGGAGTAAGAAAGTCAGTAGACCAGAATCGATTGGCCAAAGGGTTAGGTTTACTATGTAGAGGTTTGAAGGGAGTTCAGGAAGAGATTCCATCGGAAGAGGCCAGCACTCTTCAAATCGGGTCAGTAGCATTTCTACCGGGACAATGCACCAGTCCACAACTCCATCCTTGTCACAGACTATTTGACCAAGATTGGCATCAAGACAGTTTCATGCGTGTACTATCAATAAAAGTGCCCATACGAAAAAAGTCTGGAAACTTATTTAATGATACTTTATGGTTTGTAATTCTATTTGCTTTTAAAAAATATAATTATCAGGATATAATAGACTTTTGTTGCATTTCTTCTTTAACGTAATCATTTTGTAAAATTTTATAATAAAAAAAAATCATTCCGAAAATATAGTTGAGATAATTTCCAATATCAAGTGAATAGCTTTGGTGTAACTGAAAAATTTTCCAGGTTTTTCCAAGAAGTAAATAAAGGACATTCAAAACGATAAACATTTTCCCGCCTTCAACTGCGTCCTTAGGGAAATATTCGTATTAAAATATGCTGTAATAAAGATCAATATCAGCATTATATTTCATGTACATCATTATAATAAAGTCAATTCTATTCATTATTAAAACATTAAATCAAATAATAACAATTAAGATATTACTCCAATCGCAGCGCGAATAATTCTAACAGGAAAACATGTAGCATATGAATTGTATGTGATATTCCGATATATAATAAGAAATAAGATTTTATTGCCATTATTAAAACTCCAGATGTGAAACATTACAAAAACAGTAGGTATTCTTTAATCTGTAGACTATATAACTGTAAGATTGGAAAAAATGCGACTTGACCTGGCGGTTTGCTTTGTCATATTACGTAATAGATACAACATCTCGTGGGACCGTGTATTCATATAAATTGCTTTTGAGCAACAAATTGTGATATCCAGAGGTTATCACGAATTAGACTTTTAAAAGGAGTCATTGTTGCGACTTGAAAATAGAATCCATTTTTATTTAAATATCACAAACCTTTAAAATGCTTACAAACAACAATTCTCAAATATGTACAAACAAATATTTGATATGCAAAATAAATAATCTTCAGAATTCTTTTTTAAAATTCTATGAGTAATGAAGTTAAGAATGTTCAGTTCCATATCCATTTGGAATATTTCATGTAACGTTTTTGGCTAAACGTTCAATAAATTTGGTTCAAGTGAATCTTTAACCTAACTTAAATAATATTCACGGTATAAATTACGCAAAAAGGTCCTGTGAGTTGGGTTTATGATTCAATAAGTTAGGTTAATGGTTTAATAAGAAACATTCAAGGTACAATAAGTTACGCTAAAGGTTCAATGAGTTACGTTAAACGTTGAGTGAGTTGCGTTAAAAGGTTCAGTGAGTTAGGTTAATGGTTTAATAAGTAACATTCAAGGTACAAGTTACGTAAATGTTCAATAAGTTACGCTAAAGGATCAGTAACTTGCGCTAAATGTTCAGTAAATTACATTAAAAGCTTAATATAGGGTGTCTCAATATACATGGTAATATAGGGTGTCTCAATATACATGGTAATATAGGGTGTCTCAATATACATGGTAATATAGGGTGTCTCAATATACATAGTTATATAGGGTGTCTCAATATACATGGTTATATAGGGTGTCTCAATATACATGGTTATATAGGGTGTCTCCATATACATGGGACCCATGTGACTTCTAATAACTCTTCTATTAATTATGTTGTGTTCTTTTTTGTTCCAGATTTGAAAATAGTTAACTATAACAACTATTAATCCTTGACCACAATGCCTTGGACTAGAGAGGTAAAGATATTTTGCATCACAACTTATTTGAAGACAAAATCATTTAAAATTGTCTCAAAATACGAGGTGCATACGATAAGTTTCCAGACTTTTTTCGTATGGGCACTTCTATAGATAGTACACACATGAAACTCTCGTCTCCTTCGAAGTAATCTCCTCCAGCTGCAATACACTTGTTGTACCGTTCCAACAACTTTTGGAAGGCCCCATGAAAGTCCTCTTGTGTGAGCGTGTCAATGACCTTCGTCACAGCCTTCCTTGAATCTCTTGTGCCACTCAAAAACTTATGCTCGATTCATGCAAGATGCTCCAAAAGCAGTCTGAAGCATTCCATATGTTTCTGTGGCATCATTTTTTCCAAGTTTAAAACAGAATTTCATTGCATATCGTTCTTCTAAAGTGTCAGATTGCATTTTTGAAATACACCACCTGTGACAATCAGGCTTTAGTAGGGTGTATTCCAATTGCTGCTGTAGCTGTTCATTTGAACTTGAAATCATAAAAATTGGTCAGTCATCTCATAAGATGTATAGCAATAACATACTGAATCTTCAAGAGTCTACGACAATTTTAAATGCCCATATAAAAAAAGTCTGGAAACTTATCGTATGCCCCTCGTAGATGTAACTCTTTAATATGATAATGATTTATTACTGAAACAAGAAACTAGAAAAAAGATTGCATGTTCTGGAAGCTGATATAATGACAATTTAAAAACAAACAAACAATAATTTGATGTCTCTAGCTCAAAAAATGTATTTTTTACAAGACGTGTTCCAAATGACCGCCATCACGTTTGTCACAGTAATAAATCATTATCATATTAATGGGTTGCATCTATTTTGAAACACCAAGATAAAGGTTTTGTAGGTTACATGAAATGTTCAGTAAATAAGAGTGTGTCAGTTGCAATGCTCATTAATCACAATGATGTTATTAGGATTCTTATTCTTCAAAATAAGCTCTTTTTGGACGACAGGGACTAAAACAGTTGACTCTAAGGATATTCATGTGCTTAGGAAATCTATAATACCCAAACATTCAATCGACATGAATTGGTACAGAAAATTAGTAATAATATCTTTTTAAATATTATTATAAACTTTAAATATAACCTTTCGTGAAGAATGACCCTTAAGACTATTGAAGCACACCACTATTAGCTGCATTAACCAAGCCAATTAATATAAAATTATTTCAATTATTGTTTTATCGTTCCTCTTCCGAATGAATTATGATTATAACTAAAAACCACTTGATTAGATATGGTCTGATGCTATAACAATTAATGAAAGAATTATAAGAAATTGTTTAATGAAGAAAGTTGCAATGAAATATATAATAGAGTTATATGTAATATGAAGCCCTTCCTGTCTATCTTAATTGTTCACCTATAGAAGTATTTGCGTGTTTATATCTTCATAGGAGTGTGACATGTATGTATTTACCCAACCCCTCCGCCACAAAAGGATATGACACAAGATTATTTTTATGCGGAGTAAAGCTGGTTTGAATCCAGAATTTTCCTTCTCCTAGACTAGTTGCCGTACCAAGGCTAAAGAACCCATAGCTGGGAGGAGAACAGATAGATTCGTGCTTTTTCGAAGGTAATTAGTACGAAGTGAACCGTAAACAACCACATCCAGGATTTGAACCCGAGTCGCCCATTACATTTCTTAAGCAGATAACCGTAAACCTAAATGTAGGACATGAATGTAGTATGTGTGTGTCTGTGTACAATTCTGCGCGTCAAACTTATTAATATATTGATCATTCTGATAAGCAAATTATGTAAACATATTACTATATCAAGAAATGCTGCTCGTCTATTTTTAAACTATTTTACCGGACCAAATTGCGTTTTGCTCTTTTTCATTGGAATTTTAAATTGTTTATTAATCTGATAATAAAATACTTAAAAATACATTACGTCAATGTCGCTTAAATTAGACTAACAACTGCTACTCCCACATGACCCGGATATATGAAACTGTGTTTCTTTTCACAAATCTGTCCTCGAATGACATCAGAGACCTTTCCTTCACTCCCTGACACACAATAGCTTAACACTTAAACAAAATGACGTCCGAAACTCGGACGTTTAACTGCACAGAACATACATTCTCACTCGTCCAAAATTCGTACGTATTTTAATAAGTGTATGCATAGTTACAAATACGAAAGCACTAGCACTAAAAAAGGAGACAGGATATCTGATCTGAATTTATTATCTCTCAGTCTAAATTTAAATGACTATGAATGATTTCTGTTTGTTTTTGTATATATATATATATATATATATATATATATATATACAATCGATTGATTGATTTTTATGGCATGTCAACCTGTTTAGGATTATTTTATGCTTACAGTTTAGGGAATTGCGTTCATGGTACATATTTGCCTAACCCTTCTGCATGGGCAGGATGCGAAGTACGATCACTTTTTAAGCGGAGTTTGATAGGTTTGAATTGAGAGTTTTCATTCTCCTAAACTGGTTGCCATAACAATATTAAAGAGTCTTGTTTGTTCTACTAGTTACCCATAGTTGGAGGGAGAATAGTCGAATTCCTGCTTTTCCTAAGAAAATGTGAAACGCAATGTGAAATGCAAATAGCATCGTACAGGATTTGAACTCGGGTTACCGTTACTATTTTCTACGACGATACTCGTAACATCACGAGTTTTTTTTTTCTTTCTTTTTGCACAAAGGAATTAACGAATATAAATAATTTTCAAACATATCTATTTGATCCATAGATGGGACCCTAACAGGTACAACCACTCGCGGTCAGAGTGGACCTGAGAGTGATAGTAATGACGGGGTGCTTCACCCTCCCCAGAGATCCTCAGAACTGGAGCCTCACTATTAGATGCAGTTTAGTTTCATACCCAGGATACCCTACTTTGGTGGTGAGGACCTAAGCTTCGATAGATACTTTCAGCGTATCCTAAAACCCTGTCGACAGGTTGGAAACATATATATATATATATATATATATATATATATATATATATATAAAGCATTCGATTCAAAACATCTTTCCGTTCGCTCAGAAGAATTTGCTTCAACTTTTGAGTGAAAAGAAAAACTGTTAGCAAAAGGATTCAATAATTGTTGGAGATATTGTTCTCTAATTAAGACTTTTTTTCCCATTTATACCAGTATTTTTTAAAATTCTTGTAATTGTTCATGATTAAGCAACGAAAACTTCTGCATATTTTTGCAAATCATATGAACGGCTGGTTATCTGAGATTGTGCTCAGGACGCTTTTTAATCTAAATAAATCGAACTTAAATTCTTTGCTTTTTCTTTTTTTTTTCCAGTTGCAACATTGCTCTCTCTCTCTCTCTCTCTCACACACACACACACACACACACACACACACACACACACACAAACCCTAATGAACGCAGTTGGCGTTCACTTCGTGGGAAAAAGCATGAAAGTTTCTTTCTTCTCTTAGCTATTAATAAATAATAGCATAGACTAGGCTCTTTAGGCTTGGTACGGCGACCAGTCTAGGAAAAGGATAATTCTGTACTGAAATCATACACCGCATAAAAAATTGACTTAGTGTCGCATCCTTTCCGTGGCGGATACACATACACATGCGCATGCGCACGTACACATATTTACTTGTTGACGAAAAATCCTCTGACCTAAATAATATTCGCTGATGGTAGAATCTGAACACAATGTAATGAAAAATGGTCATTGATGAATAACATTGAATATCTTGCATATCAATTGATGCCAACATGATGAAACCCAGTTTACAATAATGACGAATTAAATTACTATTCGATAAAAGATTACCAGTTAAACATCATTAAACAAAATAAATAAACGCAACCAATCATTTGACGTTAGAAAAACAGGGGTGCAATAATCTTTGTCTCATATGATTTTATCATTTAATTATATTATTAAAAGGACTCTCTTTTTCCAATGTATTTGTAATCGTAGAAGCGTTCGAAAGCTCAAAAGAAGATAGAATTTTTCCTATTCCGTATTTTACCGAGGCAGCAAACACTTTGAGCAAAGTTTTTATGTACATCGGCAGACGATAATTTTGTACTATTTTATTTGTCTATAATATCACCCACTTTATTTTTGTATTGTCGTATATAAAAGAGTGATCGGTGATGATATTTTAAAATTGTATTTACTCAAACCAGCCGGGCAGGATACGACATAAGGTCAATTTTTTAGCAGTCTGAATTCAGAGTTTTCCTTCTTGATTGGTCGCTAAAGAAACCAGTCTGCCTTTCTATTTCTTGATTGGTTGCTAAAGAAACCAGTCTGCCTTTCTATTTCTTGATTGGTTGCTAAAGAAACCAGTCTGCCTTTCTATTTTACCCATAGCTGAGAGGAGAACAGACGGATTGATACCTTTCCTAAGGGAATTAGCGTGAAATGAAGTGCAAACAACCTCGAGCAGGATTTGAACTCGTGTCACTGATTACTTTACCGAAGGCGGTAACTTTTTACGCCAATACCCATTCAAATTTTTAAAATGTATATCTCTCTGTAGTTATCTGAATGATTGATGCGAAATAGAATTTTCTGATCTATCATTCTGTTATAATAAGCAACATATTTATCCCGTACACATTCTTAACTGAATAGGATCTAATCACACACTGAAACATCTTGATTGATTGATTTCAACCCATCTAGGATTATTTATGCCTAGAGATTAGGGGATCATATTTATATTTTTGTTGTTTTTTTGGGTTTTTTTGCACACGGTTCTTACGAATACGAATAATTTTTAAGAAAGTCTATTTGACCCATAAATGTAACTCAAACTGATATAACCATACCTAGTCTGAGTGGACCTGTGAATAATAGAAATGAACGGACACTCTACACTCCCGAGATCCCCAAAATTGAAGCCTCACAATCAGATGCAGTTTAGTGTCATACTTAGGACATCCCTTTTTGGGGGGGGCGGGAGGTGATCTTACTTCTCTATAAGGTGTACAGTCAGCGTATTATAAACCCCACCAACACGGCTAGCAGCATCTTGAGTTGCTAAAAAAGAGGCCATAAATTAAGAATTGAAAATGACACAAAATTATTTCTTTCCCAAACAGTCGACAATCTCTGGTCGTATAATTTGAGCACTATCAACTTAGACTAGTTCATATTCATATGATGCTTAAAAGATTTCACGGGTAGAAATACAAAGATTGTTTTGAACTATCAAAAGATCGAGACATTTTCTAATAGGTGGAATCAGTTAGATTCTAAACACCACCGGGCAGCAAGTTAAGCATTGTCATGTGAGTCGGTGCAAAGAAAAAAATTACAAGGCTTGCAAGAACATAAGAAAAATCATGGCTAAAGAAAGACATTCTTGAAAAAGAAATGAACGCCGGAAATGGGATGACGAAAACCAAAAATACATCAAGAAATAAAAGTAAAAGAAACTGAGCAAAGCTTAAAAAAACTGAAGATGTAAAAGAAAAATAAATGAGAAAAAGATAGCCTAACCACAAGAATGAAACCAAATGTTCTATTTGTGGAATTGAGGGAAAAAAATCAAATGAGCCAAGCAAGGAAAATGGTTTGTTACAAGATGAAAATGTGATGGACTATGAAAGAAAAAGAAGCAGAAATGAGAAAAATATTTGCATCCATGAAATATTTTCACTATTTTATCAAACTTTGGTGAAATTCTCATCCGTGCATGATTGAATACTCGTTCAGCTCAAATATGGACCAACATCTTCCACACACAATTAGACACAATTAAAGGCATAGTTACTGGCAAATACTGGTGATGCATACATACATACATACATACATACATACATACATACATCTCTTTCCAGCTATGAATAAATAATAGAACAACCTGAGCTCTTTACACTTGGTACGACAATGGATCTGAAACAAGGAAAACTCTGAATTTAAACCAATTTTACTCCACTTAAAAACTGGTCTTGTGTTGCATCCTGATCGTAGCAAACAATTTGGGTAAATAAAAACCTTCACTTTTACACAGACGCGTACGTGCACATTTTATAGAATTCATATTCTTGGTGTTTGTTGTCTTATAAGCATGGAGAAAAATTCAGCAATAATAATAAACTAATTCAGTTCTAAAATCTGCAATTTCCCAAAGAGCGTATTTAATTGAACACATATATACACATAAGTATAAATACACACAATGTACATATGAGCACACACATCCATACATACTCATCTAAATCACTACATATATATTTGAACAGAAATACGTCTCCTTACAAATAAGTACACATATACAAGCATAGATTATTCAATGACAAAAACAGACTGGAAATAATGAAATGAATAACAAAGGATAATTTGGAATGCGTAAATACTTGGAAATGACATTTACGTTTATTCATAAATAAATCAATTGTATGTCAAATCTAAGAAGCACTTGAAAAGATTTATTAACTTGGCCAAACTTAGTATGGTTCAAGGCCAAGTGCATATTGAAATCTGGAATAACTCTGTTTAATGGTATATCAACGTTCGTGATTGCCAAAGCCATCCTTGTAGAAGAACAGTAGTGATACTATTTAACCCATAGGCGGGGCTGAAATAACAAACAAGAAAAGCTACGGAGAATATGTAACTTTAAAAAAAGAAGAAAGTCACTGAAGAATTAAAAAATACTTATTTATAACAAGACTAAAAGCAGACATCGCCGTGGGGTATAAGCTAACTAAGTAGGTTGTTACGACAGAAGTGAGTTCGATCCTCCTTGGTGCCACCACATTTGTTACCCTTTACCAAACTTAATCAATATAGGTAAATATATGTAATTGGAAGAGATGAACATTATCGAAGTCTTTTTTCTTTCATCAGTTCTGAAGTTGGTTTTTGGAAACAAGGTTTTTCTGTTAGTTACAAAGTAAAGAATTGCGGGATTTTAAAAAATATATATTCCAAGGACACTCCGAAAGTAACGCCTTATATCTATTTACACAAAAATTACAGCAGTTATTGGAAGTAACATAACACCGTTGGATGGAGCAAGTTTTCAGCTATAAGATACCTTTTCTACAAAGTCACTTACATTAGTTATTCATTTTCGTCAGTGATAACACAGTTTTTTTTTACAACAGCAATGTCGTTGTTAAAAAATGTTATGTGTATCATCATCATCATCATGTCGTGCTGCTAGCATGGGTATCCCTGACCCTCTCTCGCCACTTCTCCATATCTTTCATTGCCTCTGGCAGGTCTTCAGGGCTACATCCCGTATCCCCACATAGCTACTGAATGTATGTTCGAGCTGGTCGTCCTGCTTTTGCCCAGCCATATGTGGGGGTCCGCCCGAATCGCGTGAATAAGCTGATTGAGGTACTCTTTATTTCGTCAGCTTGGCCAGTCGCTCAGATCCCTGTAGCAACTGCTGATACGCATTTCCTACCGCTTAACTGTACCCACAGCCACTACTTGGTCTTGTAAACGTCCAACAAACGTTGATGAATGCCAATGGGCCCAATGTTTTCAGCGTTCAATTATACGAATCTGCTTTCATGTCAGACGTCATTTTGCTAGTCTCCCACTCGGCTTCTGTCGTTAACAAAGCACAAAAAATGTATCATTGGCGAGAAGGTTCAAGCTCTCCAGCCATACCACCAACCTGCGTTTTTAACATTGTGGATAATAAAATAGGACGCATTATTTTTTTAACAAACTCTTTTGAGCGCAGCACGCAGGCTCTTGTTTGTCGTTAGTGAAAATACATAGATAATACTAGTAACAATGTGGGAAAATAATGTTTTATAATTGAAAACTTTCTCCGCCCAACATTATCATTATTATTATTATTATTATTATTATTATTATTATTATTATTATTATTGTGCTCTCTGTATTATCTGTGGTTGTTTCGTAAAATCTGACTATCAGAGTGTTCCTTGTATTAAAAAAAAATCAAGAAAAGAGAACCCTTTCTTCTAAATTCTTAATTTAAGAAAATTAACTATTCTTATTATTTACAAGGGTTAACTTTGTTTGGCACAAGGCTTATTTGCATATGGGGCACCTACTAAAAAATAAACTTCGGAATAATTGTCTGCTTGTCGAACTCACGAATCATTACACTACATGAGGCACCCGACATTATTAACTTGTTTTGATTCAATGATTACTTCTCAGATTGGAGGCGCTCGCCGCTTAACGGTTATGATCATAGGAAGTGGATCGTCCGTCCTGTGTTCAAATCTTAAACGAGGATATTGCTATTCTGTCCACTCCCGCCAGCTATAGGTAAATAGTAGCACACACTGTGCTATTTCATCGTAGTATGGCAACTACTCTAGGAGAATGAAAACCCTAAATTCAGAACAGTTGTACTCTGCTTAAACATTGACCAAGTGTCGCATCCTGTCCGTGTTGAAGGGGTTGGCTAGATACATACTTTTCAGATTGTTCATTTTAATTATTTTCATTTCAAGACAAATACATTTGAATAAAATTGTGTAGATATTAAACAAAGATTTTCACTTTGCCATTGTTTACATATTTTTTCAAATTTTATCTTCATGTTAACGTGAGCAAAACCAAACTGAATGCCAAAACAATAGAATCATTTAAGTGAAAAACCACAAAACGAAAATTTTTGTTTTCAAAATATGAATAATCATATAAAATATATGCAATATAGAAAGTGTGGTTTGTAGGAGGAAATAATCTTAAGCTCATCATTAAATAAGAGTTGATCAAATAAGGTAATAAATAAGTAATTATTTCGAGATGAAACTGATGTTTTAAGTACGCGTGGCCCCATTTATATTTTTGAAAAATTTAATTGATTCTTAATAAATGCATTTTAAATCTTTATAATACCATATGATCAAAATTTATTCAAACAGACTGTTAAGATTTTTATTCTTCAGTTTTCAAGTTAGGAAATAATCTTAAAATATTTTCAAGAGAAATGTTAAACAAATTAGGTTCTTGGAAGAAATTAGAAAAAAAAAAAAAAGAATTAGATAACGCGTGGGTACGTTTTGTTTTCGTTGAAACAGCGGTACATGATATCAATGGAATCTTCACTCCTTTCTAAATAGGAGTTTTTCCGTTATATTAAGAATTTCCATGATTTAAAAATGAGGTACAGTGAATTTTATTTGTTTATGTGTACTGAAACAGCCCGGAAATTTTATAAAATATTTTAATGAAACAGCCAGGGTAAGCATGAATTTTTTTTTTAAATATAGAAGTTATTTTTTGGATCTTGATAATTGAAATATACCCATTTTTGATTCAAAGTAAATTTGATAAGGTTATACTAATTATGCAGAAATTTTTATTCAGCTCAACAAAAATCATGATCAACATACAAACTCCCATACTTTGTAACATAAAATATATTCATGAGATATTTTTAAGCATAGAAGTGATTTTCAAAATACATACTTGTACATAATTTTAATCAATATCAAAAGCAAAGAAGCAAAGAAAAAGAAATGAATTATTAATACTAGCAGTTCTTACCCGTATTAGATATGGGTTGTTAAATGGTCTCTAATATTCATTAGCTGGATGACATCACTGAATATGGACAATCTGAATCAAAAGAAAAATGTAAGCATGAATCTTTTTTTATCTTTCATTATCACAATTAGCGTTCGTAACAATAGATTTGGCGTAGCTTCTCAATTGTTAAAAGGCATAAAACTTAAACTTTTGTTACAGATTATCAAAACATAATTTACATTTAATAAAACATTACTCATTTGGTATATAGGTGGCTCTTCAAGTTGGAGATATAAAATAATTACATAGCATTCATTATTACTTCGGATGAAAAATCCGAGCCTACAAACTAAAACGGGTTTAATTTATAAATGAGGAATTTTAAGAAAAATTCGATAACTTATCATTAAAATGTATTTAAAATTTAAAAAAATGATATTGTTAATATCTTTCTTTGTTTTGATTGAAAGATATAGACCAAATTATAAACAAAAAGAGAATAGAAAACAAATTCTCATTAATTTACAAAGAATTGGACTGTTTTAAAGACAATATTTATAAGCAAATATTTACCAAAACCGCATGAAATGTCAAATAAGGAATAAAAAGAAACGATAAAAGTAAGCATTCAAAATTAAGAGATAGTTTTTAAAACGCTATTTTCTAGACTCGAAAAAAATGTTTTTTTTTTCCATCTCTTACTTCAGATTAAAAGAAAGTAATTTATATCTACAGTAAATGAATAAACAAATAAATAAATAACCAAATATACCGTCATCGACCACTCAAGAAACAGCTTTGATACATATATAATGTAAAAGATTTGAACAAAAATTGTTGCAAAGTTACTTAAACAATAACAAAGCTTCTGAATTTTCCAAATTTAATTTATAATGATAATTATAACGATAAAAAGAATTTTAAGACATCAAAAATCATTAATAAATTTTAATGAAAAATGAAAATAAAACCTTTTTCTTTTCGTCAGATTTTTTTCATAACCAAAAAATATCTAGAGTATATTTTATTAAAATAAACAACAAAAACTTTACAAAATAAACTATAGTTGTTGATGTACGATTCAGGACGAATTTTCTGTAACCTCCCGCAAAAGTTTTTTTTTTTTTTTTTAAATTTACATTGATTTCAATTTTCCTTATCTGACAATAATTATTTTAACGTTTGACCAAAGATTTTTTTCATTTATTCATTTATTTATGTATTTATTTATTTTAGAAATTTTATAGATAAGAGGGTGTTGACAAACTTAAAAATATTTTCAGAAATATTGTTTATAAAGATAAAGTTATTTTATTTATGAATCAGTCCTGAAATTTTCATTAAAATCTAATTATTAGTTGGTTTTGGGGAGATTTTTAAAATGTGTTTTTTGACCAAAAATATTCGATGCAAATCCTTACCGGTACAACATTATACAGACTTTTCAAACTTGAATATCTCCGGTTCTTTCAAGCGTAAACAATTTTAAAAATAAGGTAATTTTTTACAGTCTTTTGTTTTACTAAACGCAAAGAGAATTTGTTGATAAACTTCTACACAACTTTAATACATTTTTAATCATATGTCGCTTTTTTGTTGAAATTCCATGAACATGCTTAATCTTATGTAAATTAATTATTATATTAATTAGTATAAAGTGTACCAATTGATATGATTGAAAAATTAGTAAATTATGATAAATCAATGAATAAATAGATAAATAAATAAATTGTTATTTTCTTAAAACTTTGAAATGAACGTCTGCATATTGCCAAGAGCCTTACTTAGTTACCACCCTTGAAAATCATAACTACATTGCGATTACTTAACGTTTTATTGGCATAAAAAGTAATTTCATTTTGTCAAAAAATTTTGGCTGAATACAGTTACAAACTTTTTCAGGGATGATCTTAACAATTTCTGAAAGTTTGATGGAAATTGCGGCAAAAATGGCGGAGACTTCGTTTGATGGACAGAGGGACGGATGGACGAAGGAATGGACATTTGGTGAAACAACATTCATATAGACCATCTTTAGAATAAATGGAAAATGCTTCGTTGTGTCATTTGGAAGGAATTTACAAATACTTAAAATTAAGCTCAGGTCAAATTATGTAAAATAATAATTTTGATAATTTTAATAATGTATTAAACAGAAAATGGCGTTTATTCAGAATATCCTAAAAAAATAGTTGTAACGAATATATTTCGGAAGGAATGTTTTATCGTTGCTGTTGTGGTGTGTCGTCGTTGTAAATTATGACGAGCTAAAAAATTTTTCAGCTGCGATTTAATAAATTTATATTCTCTCTCTCTCTCTCTCTCTCTCTCTCACACACACACACACACACACACACACACACACATACACAACGGAGCATTCTTAGTTTGTGTTGATAGAAAATAAAATCAGTTAAAATAAACTTTGTTTTCAGTAAAGTTCCTGTTTGTTTTGTTATTAACTAATAAACTTCAATTTTTCTTATTTCTCAAAAAACTCTCCAAATTTATTTGGCAAATTATCAATGCTTCTTGTGAGCACTGATTATTGTTGTCAAATGATAAAGAAATAAAAGGATTAAAAAATAACATTCAATGTAATTCATATTACTGATCAGGGAATTGGTAAAAATGTATTAATGACGCCTCCCCTCCAACACATACATACATACATACATACGTGTGTGTTGGTGTTTGGTTATATATATATATATATATATATATATATATATATATATACACACACACGCACATACACACACACACGTATGCATATATATATATATATATATATATATATGTGTGTGTGTGTGTGTGTGTGTGTGTGTTTTTACTTTACGTGGTGTAAAGGTTTCCAAGCTTGATAAGCTGACCATTGTTAGTGAGTTCGATTTTCACTGGATGCCCCACATTCTGGTTTTATGTCACAGCTAACCTTAGTATATATATATATATATATATATATATATATATATATATATATATATATATATATATGTGTGTGTGTGTGTGTGTGTGTGTGTGTGTGTGTGTGTGTTAATGAATTAAAAGAAATTTCAAAATTCAGCGATCTCAGAAAAATAAACAATATGATCCAATATTTTAATAAGTAACAACTTTTGTTTCTATGTTAAAGTATAACATTAAGTCTACTTAAGGTCCCCATTTTATTTTCCTAAAATAGATAAACTACAAACAAGACCTTTACCGAAAATAAATAAACTACAAGTCCTCATGTATGTCATCATCTTATTTACATATGCATAGCGCGACAGTCATAACGATTAGATATAGACACTCACAAATATATTTACATACCCTCCTCCGCAAACATGAACACATCCTTCTTCTCCACATGTCAACAACGCACACTCCTTCTCTTCCCTCTCTTCCCTCTCCTCTACTGACGCACAGAGAAAGTAGCATCGAATAACTCAGGTAAATAAAACCATCGCCGCCGCTGCTGCAGCCGCCGCCGCCGCTGCTGCTGCTGCTGCTGTTTCGTCACTCGAATGTTGGCAACTTTAATTGGCCAACGCTTGGCTGTGACGAGGAAAGGCGGTCGTTGGTACGTCATACAACGGCTACACACAGTGAGACCAGTTGGTGTTTAGACTTTTAGGTGGAGCAGCACGTAGGTAAGACAGCTGGTCTGTCTGAAATCCTTCGGCCACACACCAGGACCCTTAGGAGACGTTATCAAATACGTAGCAAGACAAACAACGGATAAAAAACAAAGGAAAAATTTACTTTGGCTATTTTTATATCAATCACAAACTTTAGTTGGTATTTTTGCCTACTTTTAAGTTAAGGAATCCTAGAATGATCTTACTTTAAATGCTTACTTGAAAACAGTTTAATTTAAAGAAAAACAAAATTCTTAGTATTTATCAGAAATACTAAGAATTTTGACGATTGACTTAATTTCTTTTTCGTTTAAACCTTTTTAATTCCTTCTGTACATTTTTTTAAAATTATTGCCAATATTGTAAATTTTATATCAACTCTTATATGTTCTACTGTCTGTTGTCCCAGTGCTTATGAGAACACTTTGCAGCCATAAAACTTGTAAAATTGTTTCGCAAAGTTTCTAAAGTTTGATCTCGGAGAAGCGCTCAAAGCAGTCTGTTGACGTAAAGGAAAAAATCAACGAAAGAAAACAACATCTAAAACTTTCTACCTACACACGCAAAAAAAAGCAAAAGATGACGAAAACAATCATCCCTAAAAAGGATTCAGCAAAGTTATCTCTGAAAGCAACAAAATTTTACTGATATATAAACTCAAAACTGCTTCGTATTTTCACAATTCATAAAAAATCGTGTCCACTTTGAGTTCAGAAATGGAACGAACAGTTATAGTTTGATGGCGTGAGAGATATTGAATGAATTGATAACTGAGATAATTAAATAGAAAGATTTGATAACTGATCTTTACACATATTTGATAAGGGTCTTACAAATTAAAGGAACTGTTAAACAAGGGCTGGTCCCTTGACAAGTCATTGCTCTTAGATATACCTATCCTCCATAATTACTTTTAAAAAAGGGTCTTTTATGTCAATCAAACATAAATATTGATCTACTGAGAACCATAATTTTTTTTATCTATATGTGCTGATATATTGCATTACTTTTCTTCTGGACTTCATGCGAGACGGATTACATGATGGGACCAAGTCCGGTGGAGGAACTGGTGTTTCTCGACTTAGAAAGGTAAGATAAATCGCACTATGAAACTTATTTATTTTGATCTAAAGTGCTCGGTTTATGTTCATATGTTATCCGAATTTATTTTAAAATTTATTTCCATTGTTACTATTGTTGATATTGCTGTGTGGGGGATTAATTCGGGAAAACGTCTCCCTGATTATACATTAAAAGTCAGCAACAAATATTGTGGATTCCGATTTATTTATTTAGGGAGTGTTGGTTTCTTTGGTTTAATGGCAAATCAACCCCCATGGGTTATTTAATACCAAAGAAGAACAGTAATGGTACTATTTTACCCATAGTTTGGAGAGAAGGACACAGATATTCATACTTTTTTTTACAAAAGTAATTATCCGAAAGTGGACCTAATAGCGGGAGTGAAGTTTGAACTCGCGAACTGCTACGCTACGAATTTTTTTTATCTATGTAAAATAAAAACTGACTTTGCATCATATTCTATATCTTGCCAAATTTCATGAAGAAATTGGAAAATAATTATTTACTCAATTTCACAAAGTAAAGCAACAAACCCCAAAGTTAACCATATCGTAAACAAAAAATTTATTGAATTACTTAATATTTGTTTCTTTTTCCCAACTCAAACTTTTTTGTGATATTAAAGCAATTGAAAAAGATTGCTTTAAAAAATGTTTTTCGTGTGATTATTGATTAAAACAAAATAATTTTCTTCTGTAATTTCAATGTAACACGCTTAATGATTGCTTGCTCAAAACATGTTATGTTTTATTTATCTATTTTTTTAGATCTCTATGGTTCTTTTTTGACTTAGCAGATTTGTACTAATGTGATTTTCAATACAATTAATTTGATATACTTTTGCATTAACTTTGCTGTTTTTCTTCTTCTTTCTTTGTCATTTATCGTATTTCACAACAAAAATATTTCAACTGCACGAACAGAGCAAAATGTTGACTTTTAACGTTTTATACATTTTTTTTCATTTTACTAACATTACTTACTTACATTTAATGCTGTGATATATGCCACTTTCTACAAAGTATATGGTTCATTTATTTCACCGGTGTCACACCAGACGAAAGAGTAAACACAGTTACAGTTTCCTCTTAAAAACTCATGTTGTTACATGAGTTTTTAAGAGGAAAAGACCTGCTTGTTCAGAAAATCAGCCTTTGAAATACCGACTTTAACCTGAATTAGAACACCGATCTCTGACACTAGGAGAAAATATGTAACTATTTCAACCACGAAGGACTCTTTAGGTTAGTATAACAAGGTTTCAAAAGAGGATTGACCTATTCACAGCCGCAGGTTTCAATGCAAACTCCTGATGCCAGTAACCTTTAATTTTTCATGATTGCATTAAATGGCCTTTATCCGTTTAAGTAACTCAAAAGAAATTTACATTTTACACAAAATAATTCAAAGTTTAGAAAAGAAAATAAGAATGTACTTACAAAGTAGGTTGGTTATCTGTTAAGAGTTATGAAAAATAACTCCATTTTTTTAAAATCTTTTTATTTTATATTTGAAAAAAAAAATACCCAAATCCTTCTCATGACCACGATGCAACACAAGGTTACTTTTGTAGCTGAGTTTTACAGTTTGAATTCAGTTTTCTTTCTCCTGAATCGGTTGCCATATCAAAGTTAAAAAGCACAGTCTGACCAACTATTTACACAAAAATGGACGGATAATAGTTGGTTACATACATTTCCCAAAAGTATTACCCCTATGTGAAATGCAAACAGCCTCGTCCAAGATTTAAAGTTTGGTGGCGTGTCAATTTCCTGCAATGATAACCATTACACTACGAGCACCTCAGTACGAGCAAGATGCGATAAGTCATTTTTATAAAAAAATAAACATATAATTGCAGTAATCATTACTTTACTCCTTGCGAGTTTTTCACAGCAGGAGCGACTGGTGATCTTCAAAGAAGTCCTAATGACAGAAAATTTCCTCAGTTATCCAGGATTCTTTCCAGTATTCTCGCCCATCTCAGTTGCACCGTGATCAGGGTATTCTCAATTCTCTCTCAGATTTTCCCTTCCTTCAGTCTCTTTTCTAAATTCTTCTGGTTATTATTATTATTATTATTATTATTATTATTATTATTATTATTATTTACTACTAGCCAGTTGTTCACACCAGCGTTCGCTGATGGTCTTTCACAGGGGTCTGAGTGACAGCAAGTCTCCTCAGATTTCCAGGACTCTTCCTTGTATTCTGGCCGATCTCAATAATTTTGGATGGTCTTGATTCATCCTCTGATTTCCAACTCTTCAAGTCCCTTTTCCAAACCTCAGGGGACTCTTCCAAGTGCACCAATTACAATTGGTATCACCGTCACTTTCATGTTCCACAGTTTTCTTAGTTTTTTGGCAAAGTCCAAGTACTTGTCTCTGTTTTCGCTTTCATTGATTTTCACTTTGTGATCAACAAAACACTAAGTTTTTGTTGTTGTTATTATTATTACTATTTGCGAGATTTTGGGGGGCCTTTTTCTCACCAGTAGTGACTGTTGGTTGTTGTTCTTTAAAGTTCTCAATTCTTTCCCAATAATATATTCGCTATTATGCAAGATAATTCTCCGGCTTAAGACCTGCACTAACACGAATTCGAATATAATTTCTGGATACGACTTTTCTTTTCAGTACTAAATCAATTTTTATTTGTAAAACATGTCGTACATACAGAAAAAAGATATAATATACAAATAAGTCCACGAGTTAGTATGTACACGTGTTTGAATGGACTTGAATTTATGCGTTCGCTTGATAAAATACGCATGTAGAAATTTAAAATACCAGATTCGATTTCATAAAAAATTTAGAGTTTTAAACAAACTGGTTAATGTAAACAAATAAATGAATATCTCCATCCTCACATAAACGCGCGCGTGCGCACAAACATTGTATAAATACTTTTGTTATTTATAATATATGAAAGATGTACTTATGATTTTGAGTACACACCTATGCATCCGTGGATTTCATTCGGAAATCTTTTTTTTTTTTTTTAAATAAAAGTATAAAAGTATCAAATTAAATGAATTCCAAACAATTGTAATTCTTGAACAGATATTATTATTTGTATATATGTAAATACGTCCTCAAAGGAAGATCATTAACTCTCTACTTTTGATCATAATCTGAAGATTTTTTTTCTTTCATTCAAAACTGATTTACCTTTTACTAAATGATGAATTATATTTAACAAAACATGATTTTGGTTTTCTCCTGTAGCAAATAATTTGATATTCCATATTCGCCTTTCAATGTTTTCAGATAAATCCAAGATCATTAATTGAGTTATAATCTTATTGATAACCAGTACTGGTTAAAACTTGGTGAGTTAAAAAGAAAAAATATCATTTTAATAAATAGATATCTTTTCTCTGCAAAAATATTTTTGATTTAGTATGAAGATGAGAGTATCTTCTGTTATAATTAATCCCATTAAAACTATCATTACGTGGTGCTTATCTTTATGATTTTCTTTTCAATAGTTTTTTTTTTCTTTCTTTTTCCTTTAGGTTTCTCGCAAATATTCTAGCCGGTATATTTTAACGTCAAATTTGCTTTTTAAAATAATTTTATGCTAGTATTTGCAACAAAGATAAACGATAAAAGTTTATTCAACTTTTGATTAATATTGATGGGAATTAAAGATATACATTTTTGAGTAATTTCTCAAACGTCCCAGTACAACAATTTTTTGTAAAATATCTATGGAATCTCCTTTTAAGTGAACTCTTGAATATCTTTTTCGATCAGTAATATATTGTCGTTAATTTTTTATTAAATAACATGCCCGAAAACTTTTCATGATATTCCAGCGGTATTATATATTTAGTCACTTGTTACTTTGATCGAATTGAATTCCTGTCTGTCTTTATCTCTAAAAGATTTTAACGACGTGTCATCAACAATAGTGGAAATAACCATCTCTTTAACACTCTTTATTTAGTCATTTGTCCACGTCTAATTAATTTTACTATCTTCCAGTTTTACTAATACAACATTTGTTATATTGTGTCCCTCATCTTTAAATAAATGAAAGCAACTGACTTTTCATATTCTCCCCCCACCCCACAAAAAACATTCTGATTTGTACTCATATCTATATAATCCGATTATTGCTTAAACTTTTCTTTTGATGTTGTTATAACTGTTGTTGTCAATAAACAATAATCGTTGAGGTTATGTTGCTTACAAAAATAGACTTCAAACCTGCTAAAACGAAGAAAACTTTTTCTTATAAAAAATCAAACTCTATTTGCCTGTTTCGATGGCTTTAAGAATGTATCACTGTTTTGATTGGGTAATTTTAAAAGAATAAAAGTAGAATCAAAATAAAAGTAACCTTCCGATGTTAGAGAATCTTTTTAACCTGTTTTAGAAATTACTGGGGTGGGGTTCATGCCAGAGAGATATAGAAAATTTATTTTTATACTTGATATGAAATATAATAGGTAGTTTGTGTAAAACTAAGTGAATTCAATGGACATAAAGGAATTTGTATTTACTAAAATGTCTCACAAAATATTTATAGCCTTTTGAATAATTCTTGAATTCTTACATGCCCTATTTAAGCTTTTCAAAACATCACGTTGACATGAAAATATTTCATTGAAATTTCATTACATTTTCCCATGTTAAATTAAAACATTTGTAATAAATACGACTATAATTTGTCGAAGATTATAGAATATACCTGACGGGAGGCGATCAGGATCAAATAATTGAGTTGGTGATAAATACATCCATAAGGACGATCGAAGAATATTTCATCGATTAAATTACTGAATCAAGATCAGCTCCCAAATTTACATAAATAATTGTTTCACCATTCAAATAGAAATAATACTGAAATAACTTCTGTAACAAAATAAATCTAATAATAAAATAATGTATTACCTTAAATCTGTCGTTTCCATCAATAAATCCTTTATATATATATATATATATATATATATATATATATATATATATATATATATATATATATATATATATATATATAATGTGTGTGTAAAAATATATTAGATATAAAAGAAGATAAAAACTCACGAATTCTCGAGTAAGTTAGTATTCCACTTGTCAGACTTTTTCAACTAAACAAGACATTTAAGAACAGTATAAAAGAATACATTTGTTCAAAATCGTTTCATTTTATATATATTTTTACATTTAAATGTATTGTAATTGCAATCTGTAGTTTCGAGTAATTTATGATAAAGATTCTACGGATTGAAGACGCATTTGAGCGTCAATTTATAATCATAGATATATATATAATACAAGTAACTAAATCATATACACATATATATGTGTGTATGATTTAGTTACTTGTCTCATATATATATATATATATATATATATATATATATATATATATATATATATATATATATATATATATATATATACAATTTCTATATGTAAATGCTCTCCTTGATATTAAGAGCTAATTAACAATACTGCGACATTTGATCCTCCATTAACTCACCAAGTTAACCATAAACCTCTTATATATATATATATATATATATATATATATATATATATATATATATATATATATATATATATATATATATATAATTCAAGAATCTAAATCATATCCTTGATATTTATTAACCCCAACCCAAATAAATGTTAGTAGTAAATCATATTTTTACCCGCCTTGTCGATGTCTGTTATACACTCTGATTATTTAATATTATCATTTCTATTAAACAGTCTTACTCATCCATGTCATTTGCTTATTCATTTTGTCGTATGATTTTGTCATGTTTTTTCTTAGGTATACAGAATAAGTAAGCGTAAAAATAAACTAGCATAGAAAAAGAATACACCCCATATTCAGATTTTTTCGTAGAATTCAAAGTTGTTTTCATAAAATCGTTATCAAATCTTTGTCAAGGTTTTCTCTTGGTGTCCTGTCTTTTCTCATCAACTTTAATAACAACTCACAAAACTGACATTTTTAAATTCCAAAATTTTATTCTAGAATTATTTTTCTATTTATCATATTAGTTCTTAATTTCTCTGTTGAATTATTTTTGATTAGATCTCTTTGTATTTTTGTTTCATCTCAAAATCTTTCCTTTTAAATTCTCTTTTCATTTAAAATACAGCTATAATTATGCACTATAATATTTACCTGACAACAGACGACATTATTGTATGAATATCTTCTTTGTTACGCCGAGAAATGTGTCCAAAGCTTATTAGAAATGCAGTCATTTACTGACCTTAACTAATTAGTTGTACAAGGCCAGAAGTCTGGAACACCCAGTAAGAATCAAGTTCACTACTAATGGTATTCTGACTTGCAAACAACTACATTCACATTATCAGATATGCAAATTAATGAAATTGTTTTGGAAAATGGGACAACTATAACAACAAATCTTTAGATGCCTTTGAGATTAAATGAAATGGAAGTTAAAATTGTATGGACATCATAAATTTGAGATTTTATTTTACACATTTTTCTAAAAAATTTTATACATACCAAATACTAATCCGTTGTCAAAATGATTAATTTTGATTTTATCTTCAAGATACAGAGTTAGCTTTTTTTAATGGTGTTGAATCCAATCGATCTTTTTTATCGTCAGAGCAAAAAAAACAAAAACAAAAAAAAACAAAACATATCAAATAATTATAAATAATTATTTTAAAATTTGGTATCTATTTAAGAATATGATTTTATCAGAAAAGAGAGAAAATTATTTTCTAATTTGACAGTATATCATATATAAGTTATCCAAATTTTGATTACTCGTCATCGAATCTTTATATTATATTCGAATGACAGCCAAAGATTTTCATAAATTCCTCCAAACAGGATCACTCAAATGAAAAGAAACAAAACAACACGAAAAAAAAAATAAATAAAATAAATAAAACAGATCAATAAATCCATGGTACATTCTGGTTGTCAGATTTCATTAAATTTGCTCTTTTTTTTTATAGAGCAAAACGTTTTCTTGGTTATTCAATTAAATATAAATATCTAAAATTATTTTCTTTTTATATGAATTTTCAAATAAGGTTTTTTTAAAAGTAACACAAATAATCTATGAAATAATGAATGTTTCTCATATTTCACTTCCTATCTTCTTTGTGAAACACGAATTTTAAATATCCTGATACAAATATTTTAGCACTTAATCTTGCCAAGTTTATGTTGCTTCCAGTTCGATGTTCAAATATTTGATTGAGAAAAATGCATATTTTATTCCAACAAATGGCATTTCTTCTTACAAACTGAACCTATCTAAAGTTTTGCACATCGTATTTGATGTTTGTATCGTATTTCATGCGACTTTCTGACACCTAAATGTTAATCTTGTATTAGGGGGTCGCACCACACACGAGATACACACTTTGTGTGTGTAAATAAGTGGGTAAGGTTAGGCCTTGGCCAAATCATACGCCTACAATTACCAGCTACAAAAGATCTCAGATGAGGTCTCGGAAAGTTGTATGATACTTGTATTTATATTGTAGTGTCACAAATAGAACACTAATTAAATTTGCTATTGATAGAAATTCAGTGCGTTTTTGTTCTTCACATTTTCTAATCTGATAATTTTTTTCTCTGATTACTTAATATATTAAAAGTGATACATTTAAACATTAACACAAATTATGAACAGATTACATCCTCACTAGAATCCAAATAATTCCTGTTTTAGGATTTTATAGCAAACACCTATCTCTCGCAATAGCGTCTTTAACACAACTGACTCCATGTAAAAAGACTTCCTGACAATCAATACATTTGTGATATACATATCTACATTAAACAGCTTTTCATTTTTGATCTTATAAAACGAATATTGCTGCGTTCACTATATTTCTTTGTCCCATTCTCAAAAACTCAGTCATTCTTTTTTTGTTGTTTTTTGTTTTACTATTTGAAATACTTATAGACATAATTTTGTTTCAGTATTATCATACATAGAATTTATTTGTATAGCATTATTGTACATTGACTTTAAGTCTTTAGTTTTCAGTTCAAAATGATAAACTTAAGAATATAATGTGGATGTTATTGAAATTATAGAAAACTGTTTTCATCAAGGTTAACGGATTCAACATGAACATTTTAAATAGACGTTCTGTTTTTTTTCAAGTTAAATGACGCTTAGCCAAATTATCCGTCACCTGTTTGCTGTTTGAAGCAAACGTTTTTCCTTTTTAATGCGGTACACTTGCCAGCTTCCTCACTTCCTGTATAAATGAATGATTTGCACAAAAGATTTGTTATAGTTGCTTAATAGTTTTATTGAAGTGCATAGAAATGAATAGAAATCACTTGTAAGCAGTCTTTCTTCTTTATACAAGTCAAGTGTTTCAAAAAACAAATGCAACATAATAGGGTCATGTATATGTGTAGGATTTATGAGCTGGAAGGTTTAGGATCAGCAAGAATTTTAAGACTTCCTCAGATGGAAAAGGAGAGAGAGAGAGAGAGAGAGAGAGAGAGAGAGAGAGAGAGAGAGAGAGAGAGAGAGAGAGAGATCAAGCAAAGAAAAGATCAAAATACTTTTCGAATAAAAAAAAATAAAGTGCATTTGATGAACTGGGTCTACAAGGAAAAATGAGTGACAAATATCCAATAGTTACGAGACAATTTCAATCAGAGTCTAAGTTTTTTTTGTTTTTGTACCTGTCCTTAATGGTGGAACATCAGTGTTTCCTCAAGTCAAATGTTGACAGTATTTGTATTTTGATCCTTAAAAATCAGTTGATACTTAAAAAAAAAAATCTCTTGAGTTCAATGAGGATCAAACAGGAAGTTCCACTTACTCCAAATTACGAGTAAGCCGACCTGCTTTCCCCAAACATAAAATGCCCCAAATATTTTTCACTTCTTTTGTTTCTGTGCTCTTTTCTTTGAATAATAAATTGGTGTTGGGAGGAGGCAAACCCAATGCATTGTTTTCAGTTTTGGGAAATTAAGTGTTCATTGGACATTTTTAATAATTTGCATCTCATGTAGTTTCTTCTTTCTTTATTTCATAAAAAATTATTTCATTGTTTTAATTATTGGAACGCTTAGGGTACCTCTGGTGGTGTAACAGTTAGCAAGCTAGACTAGCAAACCTACACGAGTGAGTTCGAGTCTCATTGGGCGCCCCATTCATTCGGCCTTGTTGCCACATCGAAGCAAAGAGCTTTGTAAATTACTAATTATTATTGGAACGCTTCAGAAAGCCTTTACCAGTCAAACTAAGTAAAAAAAAATTATTCATATTTTAAGTAAAATAAATCAGAGATTACGGGAAGAACAGAGGAGATGGAAAAAGTGTGAATGGGTCACGAATAAAACTAGTTAAGAATAGAATCAATCCCTACATTTTCGTCAACGTATCAATAAATCCATGAAAATTTTACTTGAATTAAAACATGTCCTTTAAATTTGCAACCTTTTTAATAGTATGAAAATTCAGAATAAAAAGGCATTTAACAGGAATGAAATCTTTTTATTTGGTTATTGTAAGCATGTGTGTCAACTATTGATCTTCAAACTCACATAAAGTTTGTAATAACAATATCTAAACGCTTTTGGAAGTTTTCATGTAAGTTTATAGCTCTATAAACATAAACGATAGTATAGAAACATTTTTACGAAACATTGGAAATTGCTTCGCTAAAATAAACAGATAAAAGACGAGGTCTGTTTATTAATGTTTACAAAGAAAACACAGTGACTTTCAAAGCTAACTCGGCTCATTGTTCGACAGAAACTCGATGGAAAAGAAACAACGTCTAAATGAAGATCGGTCATAATCGTGGTTCACATTACTTGACATTTGGACTTAAAATGACCAAAAGTCCAGGTCAAATTAGTGCAGACAATATTGCCAATTATAAAATCTCCAAGTTCAAAACAATTACATACTCTTGATTCGGGGCTGCTCAAGATAAACATTACCTTTTTATAATTCAGTATTTCGAAATAACTAGAATGTGTGAATGTTTACACAATCCTAAGAGCACCAGGTAAGAAAAAAAGAAAATAAAGGATCGGTAATTCCTTTTTTTTTTTTTCTTTTTCTCATTATGTTTAATGAAGAAGCAGGACTTCCTTGCTTTTTTTTAAAATCTTAATATCTTACAAATAAGAAATTGAAAATATAATAACAATGTGTTTTTCTAATCCCACCAGCTGTGAGTTGAATAGTGTTACTACTGTTCTTCAACTAGAATGGTTTTGGCATTAAATAACCCACAAACGTTGATATGCCATTAGACAAAGGAAGAAAACCAAACAAGGAACATATATAACAGTAAACACTGATAATTTTTAATTATCTCAAACAATTTGAGCTCGAGGAGAAATATAAGAAATTACAGTGAAAGAGATTATTAGAATAATTAATTTATTATTGATATAATTAATTTATTATTAGTATGATTAATTTTGCGGTGGAAATATTTCAATTTGACTTTTTAAAAGTGGAAAACCCACGTGATAAACTCCAACTGAACGTACGCATATGTATGTATATTATCTATCTATCTATCACACACACACACACACACACACATATATAGTCGAGTAAGAGTCAACAAAATAATTTTACATACCATTTCTTACACATTCACTTCGATCTTTACTAGATGCCCCACACTAAGACTTCTTGCTAGATTAAGTTAAGCGTTTTTGCACAGATGAAATATAACATCCTTAATTATAAAAACGATTGATTTAATAAGCGACAGAATGCCTTTTATTGTCAGTAATACCAATTATGAC